>JBBPNU010000152.1:0-26221 GCA_038091055.1 Leccinum angustisporum
TTCCGTATCCAGGAACGTATTTTAACCAAGAGAAGCGATCGACGAGGTAAGCATCAGGGCGCATCCCCTCGATAAAGTGCTGAACGGCTTGTTTCACGTTGATGAATTCTGGATCGTCAACGGACACGGACTTCGAGCTGCCATACGTGACGCGCAAGATGATGGAGGTGGAAAACCTATGATGGAGGTGTATCTCAGGGCCGAGGCGAACTCAATGCTACTAAAATGTACCTGTGCGTGTGCTTCTGATGGCTCTTTGGGTCATCGAGAATTTCAAGAATGAGTGCCTGCGCTTGCTCAAATTGGATATCCTTGTATGTCTCCACGGCCTTTACTTGCAAATGCGTGTGGACAGCCTTCCGGAGCCGGCGATATCGTTCGCCGGCACCTACGAGCGTAATTCGTTTCCCCCCCGAGAGCAACTCAGCGGCAGCAATCATCTGAGGACGGTCTACAAGAGCATTTCCTTCTTTTTCCATTATTTCGGTGGCAGCCTGAAATCGAAAAACCGATGCAAGGAACGGATTGTTGGTGATGAAACACAATCGGAGGTAAAGTTGCATCTTACGTTGACTCGTGCAATGACGATGGTAATATCACCACCACGACAAAGCGTGATCACAGGACCGTACTCGTCTGCCCAATGATTGAACGTAGAGCTTATGCTGAGAATGAGGTCAGTTCAATCTACATGTCAAAAAAGTTTGGTGGGACGGTTTGACTTGACTGTCGGCATTAAATTGTCCCAGAACCACTTCGCAGGGGGGCCGGGAGGGAGTGGATGCCCTTCTTTTGAGGTTATGTCACGTTTCTTGTAAAAGACGCCTACGAGAGTGATGCAGGCCGACGTCGCCACGATTGCAATCGTGAGTGAGGTTTCTGACACCAGCATGTTCATTATGTGTGAACTTCTTCTTCTTCTTCAAGCCTTGGAGTCGTTCACGATGGCACTGAGATGGACGTCAGGTGCATCGGTAGATAGTAGATACGTACTATATAGTATAACTTCATGAAGAGGCAGTGACCCGAGTGACCCGACATTGGCCGAAACGTTTCAAGAATCGGGACTCGGGCAGTGCCGATAAGCCTGAGGCTACTACTTCAAAGGCCGATTAATTAGAGAGGAGATAACTACAGTCACCAACGCTACTGTCCGGTGTTTGAAGCGTTGAAGGCATAATGTTTTGAGGCCTTGGACGGGACTCCGTTGCAACATTTCCACACAGAAGTTCAGTGTGTGAATTTCGAGTCTGCGGTGTTTGTCCTGGTCCATGATCCCTCTTCAATCTACAACATGGATTCTGCTCTTCCAAATTTCAGTCGTGTTTCTAGGCTGAAAAAACGATTCTTCGATGTCTTGTCTGGGTCAGCAGAGCTCGACCCTCGTGGCGCTGCACTTTTCTTAGATGGGCTCTGCGCCCAGGAGGACCCGGTGGTATGCTTGCATGCGATCGTTGATAGCGCTCACGGTTTTTCCTCAGTTCAGTCCGCGATGCAAGTGGACTTGTCTATCCACTTTATGAACGGATTAGGTTTCACCGTTTTGGAATATCTTCTGAGAACTTCTGACATCGGAGGTGACGCCCTGGATAGCTTGCTGTTCCACATCACACATCCACCAATCTTCTGGGATTCCTTTGTCTGCGCCTTCAAACGAGGGGCATTGAACGAAGACACTGAATTGGTCTTCGCTAGACTCCTTTCCCGACTTCTGACTCTGCAAGGCCGGGACACTGCCCCCTATCGATTTCTTGCTTCCCAACCCTGCATTCAGGATTCCTTCGTCGCCTCATCCAAGCACGAGATAAGAGAAATTGGATATCTGATCAAATACATTCTCTCTAACCCGGATGCGGACGTCTCGGTCTCCTACATTCTTAATGGGCCCGGTGGACGTCACGATAACGACTTTGCTGACTACCGCAACATTGCCATCCTCCCCACTGCCGACGAAATCTTGTGCCGTAAACCTCCTTTCCTCCGCCCAGCTTTCTGTGATGGATTCGACACCTCACAAAGTCTGGTCAATGACCACTTGGATAACACCTTCCGCATGCTCCGCGAGGACATGCTCTTCGACATTCGCGAAGGTATACAGGCAGCTCTACAGAAAAAGAGAAAGTCTCGTAGTCTCGACATTACTGGGGCATGGTCTGTCATCGGCGTCTACACAGGTACGATTGATCGGAAGACTTGCTGGGGTGTCAAGTTGCGATGCGGGATGGACTCATTGCAGTTCGGGGAGACGGAGAGCGGGGATACTCCAGTTGATTCCCTCGGGTGGGGCCCTCGTGAATCAAAGCTTCTGAAGGATCAATCTCTCGTTTGTCTCCTTTCTGGCCAAGACGTCATCGGCTTTGGCACGGTGAACCGCGTGGTTGAATTGCTTGAAAGCAAACCTCCTGTGATCGTCCTCCAGGTAGACGGCGCGGTTAATATCAAAAAAATACTCACTACTCTTGGCGCCACTGAGGACACACGACTCATTCAGCTTGATGCTCCCATCTTTGCTTTTCGACCTGTCCTCACTGCGTTACAGAAGATGCGTTCTATTCCGCTCGCCGAAGAGCTTCTATTTTGGAAGCCAGAGACGGCTATCACCAATATTCCGCGGAATGGGGAAGCATTGTTGCGCGTGGCCGATGCAGTTACTTCAAACCTTTCCGTTGACTTCAGCACCCTCCTACATCTCTCTACGCCTATTTCCCTAGACAAATCTCAGGCGAAGTCTCTGATCGCTGGCCTTACGAAACGTGTGTCGTTGATCCAAGGACCCCCAGGTGAGTATCACGATGGTCCTGATATCTGAAACCGTCTCACCGTTTCGGAAGGAACCGGAAAGTCTTTCATAGGTACCATTCTGGCAAAGACGATACACGACAAGACTTCCCAGACCATCCTCGTTGTTTGCTATACCAATCATGCACTGGATCAGTTCCTTGGAGAGCTTCTCAAATACGGGGTTCCTGCCAATTCTATAGTTCGTATCGGTCGCCGTCCAAGCCAGTCGACGGAACATCTTGCTCTTCAAAGTCAACCGTGTATACGGTTTCGGTATGACTGGGGTACGATCAACGGGCTTCGCGAGGATGGGCAGATTTACAGACACGAGCTTGAAACCCATTTTAACACCATACGGGACATCGACAACAGAAAATCAGTCATGCAATTTGCCATGACAGACACTGAGTTTTCCGAAGCGTTCTTCGTACCGCTAGAGACGGATGACGGGATGACACTTGTTGGGGAGGACGGGAAACCCATTGATGAAAGGTATCTCTTCTCGAGATGGGCCCGAGGTCTAGATGCTGGAGTGTTGAGTGGCGAGTCTCTCATCCGAGCGTCGACTCGGATTTGGGGTATGGACCACTCGGCCCGCCAGCAGCTGCTAGAAAAGTGGCGGAATGAACTGATCGTTAGCGCCGCGGATTCGATATACCAAGCTGGAGATCGATGGAATACCCTGCAAGAAACTATCAAACAAGAGTTCGGAAGGTCAACCGTTGCAGTCTTGCGGCAGAAGAGGATCATTGCTTGTACAACCGCCGGAGCAGCTATCTATGCTGAGGCAATCAAAGCAGTCGGTCCTGAGGTTCTTCTAGTAGAAGAAGCTGGAGAGATCCTCGAAAGCCACATCTTGACTGCGCTGTCGCCCAAAGTCGATCGGATGATCCTTATTGGTGACCACAAGTATGTCCACAGCGGTCATAATCACTACCCCTTGTATTTATTGACAAACTTCCGTCCTTCCACCTTCGTAGACAACTGCGCCCCAAAGTCAGCAACTATCAACTGACCGTCGAAAAGGGTGAAGGATTCGACCTGAATCGATCGCTTTTCGAACGTCTCGTCCTACAAGGATATCCCCACGAGACACTTTCGACCCAGCATCGGATGCGGCCCGAAATCTCGACCTTCGTCCGCGAGCTCACATACCCAGATCTTGCCGATGCCTCCTCGACCCATCAACGACCCGATATCCGTGGCCTGCAGTCGAACGTCGTCTTCGTAGACCATACACATCCAGAAGACGACGAGTCTCTCGTTGGCGACCGTGCCGACAGTGGTACCAAAATGTCGAAGCAGAACACGTATGAGGTAGAGATGGTGCTCAAGATAGTGCGCTACCTTGCCCAGCAGGGGTACAAAAGCAACGATATCGTCGTGCTCACCCCATACCTTGGACAACTTCTCCATTTGCGCGACGCTCTGAAGCGAGACAATGACCCGATCCTCAACGATATGGATTCCTCCGATCTCGCACAGGCTGGCCTGTCCTCTCAAGCGACGCTAGAGTCAAAGAACAGGGTTGGGAGAGGAGGAATTCATTTGTCTACGATAGGTAAGCAATATCATGGTCATGAACGCAATATTCTCATTGATCACCTTCCTGTTCCTTGATAGACAACTATCAGGGAGAAGAAAGTCGTATTGTCATTGCAAGTCTCACGAGGTCAAACAAGTCCAACATAATCGGCTTCATGGACTCTCCCCAACGTCTCAACGTCCTGCTCTCGCGCGCCAGGGACGGCCTTATATTGATCGGTAATTCCCAAACGTTCTTAAAGTCCAAGAAAGGGGGGACGCTCTGGAGACGCCTCTTCGCTCTCCTCGAGAACGGCCAGTATGTGCACGCTGGATTCCCTGTAAAGTGTGAAAGGCATCCGGGGCGAACAGCCCTGCTCAAACATGCAAGTGATTTTGACGATCACTGTCCCGACGGCGGATGCACGAACGTATGGTAAGCCGCTTTCAACCTCCCTTCGATACGAACGAAACTTATTGTCTTTCTTTTTTTAAAACAAAAGCGGATTTACACTTGCGTGTGGACACCAGTGCCATATGAAGTGCCATCCTTGCAGTCCGTTGTCCCACGACGGGTCGCATTGCAAAGTCAAAATGCGCGTACCGTGTCCAGCCGGTCATCACGCGATAACCTGGGAGTGTCGCTCTGGAGGACCCCCTGCTGTTTGCTCTTCCTGTGTTGAGGAGGCTGAGCGTCTCCAGGGGATAGCTCGGGAGTTTCTCAAGCTGGAGCAGAGACGGGAAGAGGCTGAACTGGAGCATCAACGTCGAATGGCTGAACTGGAAGCTGAATTTTGGGCGGCACAGGCGGGTGTGAAGCTCCAGGAAGAGCTGAGTAACCGGGCGAAGATGGTTCAGTTGCACGAGGAAAAGGAACTGGAGAGACGAGAGGACGATAATAAGAGACAGGGAGGCGAGGAACAGAAGAAGGATGCTGCGGCACGGACTGAAGGGCCCGAGGAAGAGGGACGTGGGAAACAGGAACAAGAGAGGCGCACAAAGGAGGAGGTGAAGAGGAAGCGACAGGAAAGAAAGAAAGAAAAGGCCGAGGAGAAAAGGAAGAAAAAGGAGGAGCGAAGGAGGAAACAGGAGGCAAAGAAGAACAAAAAGGCCGAGGATAAGAAGAAACGAGAGGGGGAGAAGAGGAAACAGGAGGAACAGCGCGTGAAGCCCCAGGAAGTTCCCTCCCAAATACGTGATGAAGTGCAGACACCCGGTGACAATGGACGAGGAGAGGAAAGTATCGGAAACGAGGAAGACAAATGTCACCGGAAAGAACAGACCACAAGCGAGGGAGTACAACGAAAAATTCGGAAGGACGAAGATAAATGTCGGCGGGAGGAAAAGACCAAGATAGTTGCTGAAGCGACACGCAGGAGGTTGGCAGAACAAAGAGAGAGGGAGAGAAGAAAGAGAGAAGAACATGCTAATCGACTACAGGAAGCCACTTATAGGAGGAAAAAAGAGATGGAAAGCAGGGCACGCGAAGAATTGAGAAGGAATCGGCAGCAACAGACTCGTCGACTTGTTGAAGCTACCCATCAGAGGCAGGAAGAACTTGAACTTTGGAAGGTCAGCGAGGCAATAAGGAGACAAGGGGAATATACTGAACAACTTCAAGCAGCTACCCGGCGCCGGCGCCGCCGGAGGCAAGAAGAAGTGATGCGACAGCAGCAGACCGAGTGGCTTAGAGAAGCCACCCGTCGAAGGGAGGGACAACACTGGACACTGCAAAAATATATGGACTAGAAGAGATGGGGGTTAGTAACAAACAGTGGTCCGCCTTGTCGCACTACCATCTGTTAGGTGCAATGAAGTACGCCAGTCTGTTCTATTTAGCAATCGAGTTTGTTTCTTGAAGAAGTTGTTCTATCGTAGTAAGCTTGAATCATGCGAAATACACAAAATTGAATCCGGTTGGAAATGGCGGATTATGTAATTACATTTGCGACACTTCCACTACATCATTGTTGAGCTCTCCTCCGAGCGGAATCGATTCGAGCAGATAAGTAATGCAATAGTATCCGGTGTTTCAAGAGCCGATTAAGTGGCGGGTACCGTGGAAGCCTGGGACTCTAGGGGTCTCAGTTTTTCATGGATGCTTCCCACTGCATGGCTTTTTAAACACTTGGATGGACTTCCCCTACCATGTTTGGATCCCATCGTGAACTTGTATTTCATGATTGGGCTATCGATTTCACAGTTGATTCAGTTTCATGGTCACGAAAGTCGCACCGTCCAATAGCTCATGATACAATGCTAATACTGCATATGTTGACTCTTGCGAGACTTGGGCAGTGCCCATGGTGTTCATCCCTGCATTATATCATGAGCTATTTAGCGGTATTACAGTCGTTCCGACGTCGAGAGTACTAATCGTAATCGGACAAGGTCGATTTCTATGGCAGCTATGAGAGGAGCGAACTTGAAGTTAGAACTCGCGATCAACCACATCACGGGCCAGCATTGAGTTACCGTTACCGCAAACACCACTTCCGAGGCCAGTGTACGGTTTTCTGCAGCTTGTAAGGTCTATCCAATCGCAAATAAAACTTGCAGAGAGCATGCTTATCCTGTGAGAGCACAGAGCAGTACCCACCGTTATGGATTTGTGGGTCCGAATCACTGATCACTGGCCTGTACAGGATTCAGAGTTGCCCGATTGAGAGAACAACGGGTTTCCAAGGCTGGTGGGTACGTTCCTACAGTGCCACCCACAGCTTGAACATTCAATCAACATTTCTTTCCTCCTTTCATACGCCAGACATGAATCAAGCTCGTCTCAATCAACTCAACAAACGCTTCAATGACTCGGATGTTATCCATGGCAGAGCCACAGTGGATCCTCGCACCTCCCCCATCTTTCTTGAAGCCACTTGCTGCCAGGAAGACGCTGCAAAATGTGTGGACAGTCTTATTTCTAACAAAAATGGCCTCCCCTCCATTCAAAATGCCATGCGTTTCGAGCTCTCTTCCTCATTCCTTAACGGCCTCGCCACAAAGACCCTCGAATTCTTACTCCGCGCCGAAAATATTGGCGGAGGACTGATCGATCATGTCCTTTTGGCCATTGTGGACCCTCCAATTTTCTGGTCGGCATTCTGTCGGGAGTTTGAGACGGGAAATTTGACGGAGAAGGCTCAGCTCGTCTTCGCAAAAGTTTTGGATAGGTTGATCGGCCTCAAAAACAAAGACGCTTCTCCCTATAGAGAACTCGCCTCAAGGCCATCCGTCATTGAGAAGCTGCTAGGGTCCTCCCAGCTTGAAGTACGCGAGATCGCACACCATATCAAACATGTCCTAGCCGCGTTTGCCTCTGGCGGTGCTCCTAATGATTCATTCGGCCCCGGAGGGCGACATGACAACGACTTCCCTTCTTTCCGCGACATCGCTATCCTCCCAACAGCAGACGAAATTCTCAGCACTCAGCACCCTTTCATCAGACCCTCTTCAGTTTTAGACGATCCGGAGGCATCCAAAAGCCGTGTCGTGGATTATCTGGACAATACTTTTCGCATGCTGAGGGAAGACATGATTTACCAAATGCGCGAAGAACTCCAGATTGCACAGAAGAAGAAACCGGGGCGGCATCGCGGTCTCCAAATTGATGGGCTCGCCATGGTCGATGTATACACTGGCACGCAGGATAGAGGCTCTCGCTGGGCTCTCGTTCTTCAATGCCTTCGTGATCTCCCACAGCTCCAACCCTTCAAGGACATCGACGACAGGAAAAAGTTCCTTTTGGACGATCCACTCGGGTGCAAGATCCTCAGGCATCAATCACTCGCTTGTCTCATCGCAGATGGTCATATTGTTGGCTTTGCTACTGTTCTCCGTGTGGATGATCTACTCGCGCAGAAGCCTCCAAAGATTGTCCTCCAGCTAGATGGCGAAGCTACCACGTCCAAGGCACTCCTCCGTTTAAGCACAGCCAAACGCATAAAGCTGTTTCAAATCGACGTCGCCCTGTTTTCGTACGAACCAGTTCTCAAAGCACTCAAAAACATGCAGCTCGTTCCACTTTCGGATGAGTTATTGTTCTGGGAGGAGGGCAAGAGCCTTCCACTGGCATCGCCTACCACGCAGGTCGATGCAGTCGTTAAGGCTCTTGAGTCTAATCCTACTACGAACCTCCAATCAGTCCTTTCCTTGTCTAAGTCTAAGATTATCCAACTTGATGCATCCCAGGCGGCCTCTCTCCTTGCTGGGTTGCGCCAGCGTGTTGCGCTTATACAAGGGCCTCCAGGTGAGTATCGAGATTTGACATTTACGTATCCTGATCCATATTCTACATCAGGTACTGGAAAGTCTTTCATCGGTGCTCTTCTCGCCAAATCCATTCATGACCACACATCTCAAACGATCGTCGTTGTGTGTTACACCAACCATGCCCTCGACCAGTTCCTGGAAGACCTCATTGGGATTGGTATATCTAACGAATCAATCGTTCGCATCGGTGGGCGAGCGAGCTCAAGCGTACAACACCTTATGCTACCGCGCGAACGCACCAGGATACCTCCATCTAGAGCGGAATGGACATTGAATGATCAAGCAAAGACCAGGGCCGACTTTCTGGTTGACCGTTTACAGAGCTCTTTCCAAGCTGTCATGCAAGCAGAAAGGACAATCTCGCTCGACGACATACTCACTCACATAGAATTCGAATCCCTTGACTTTTGGGAGGCATTCCAAATTCCGTTGGCACCCGACGGATCGCAGATTGTGGGGAAAAAGGGGAAGCCGATACAACAAGATTATCTCATGTATCAGTGGTCGAAAGGATGGGATGCAGGATTGTTCAAGAACGAACCACACGTGCTTAATGCAGCGAATATTTGGGGTATGGATCACCAGTCTCGCACGCAGGTGATCGAGAAGTGGAAAGGGGAGATCGTGGATACTCTTGTTTCGGATGTATGCAACGTTGGCAGGGACTACAACGATGTTCAAGATGAACTCGCTCGCAGGTCTCGGGAGTCAACAGTGACATACCTAAAGCAGAAGAGGATCATTGGGTGTACGACTACTGGTGCCGCAAAGTATTCGGCAGATCTCGCTGCGGTTGGTCCGGATGTGTTACTCGTCGAAGAAGCCGGTGAAATCTTGGAGAGCCATATCCTGACAGCGTTGGGCGCAAACACGAAACAGATGATTCTCATCGGTGACCATAAGTATGTATTTGTTTCGCCCTGTGCATCATACCATGACACTCACGCTTGTGTTCAGACAACTTCGTCCTAAAGTCAACAATTATCAGCTGAGCGTCGAGAAAGGCGAAGGGTACGACCTTAATCGGTCGCTCTTCGAGCGCCTCGTACTGAAAGAGTTCCCTCATCAAACTCTGACAACGCAACATCGTATGCGGCCCGAGATCTCTGCATTCATCCGGCAGCTCACCTATCCCGAACTCGTCGATCATGCATCCACATTGAATAGGGCAGACATCCGAGGTGTTCAATCTAACGTCATCTTCGTCAACCACACACAACCGGAGGATGAAGAGACCCGAATTTCGGATCGCAGCGATGCTGGATCCACGTCATCCAAGCAGAACACCTACGAAGTCCAGATGGTCCTCAAGATCGTGCGTTACCTCAAGCAGCAAGGGTACAAAAGCACGGACATGGTCATCCTGACCCCGTATTTGGGCCAGCTATTCAAGCTTCGTGATGCTTTGCATAACGACCACGACCCAGTTCTCAATGAACTAGACACCAAGGATTTACAAAAGGCGGGGCTATTCGGTCAAACCGGGCCAGCTGCTACCAAGGCCCACCAACCCGGTATTCGATTGGCCACAATTGGTAAGGCGTTCACAAGATATAGCGTCGCATCTATTTGACCAGCTCGATAGATAACTATCAAGGAGAAGAAAGCGACATTGTTATCGTCAGTCTGACTCGATCGAACCCAGAAAACAGCATCGGATTCATGAATTCTCCGGAGCGTGTTAATGTTCTTCTATCCCGTGCACGGAATGGTATGATTCTGATCGGGAATTCGCACACATTCCTTAAATCCAAGAGAGGGGCCGACCTCTGGGAAAAGTTTTTCTCGATGTTGAACAAGGGCCGCTACGTCTATGAAGGGTTTCCCATCAAGTGCGAGAGACATCCCTCGACGACCGCAATCCTTGCCAAGTCCGAGGAGTTTGAAGTCCGATCCCCTGACGGCGGGTGTACTAATCGCTGGTAAGCATCGCCGAGTTCTCCTTTGCTTTCTCCCGTTCTAACTCGATGATCACGTCCGCAGTGGTGTGCTCATGAAATGCCAACTCCACCTATGTCCAAAGAAATGCCATCCATTGCGATTAGCTCCCGGCCAACCCGACGTGCACTCCACAATGCTGTGTATGTTCCAGTTCAAGGATACATGCCCCGCTGGTGTGCACAAGATGACGTGGAAATGTCATGAGGGGCCTCCCGCGAGCTGTCCCGCATGCGATCGTCTTGTCAAGGCTCTCGAGAGACAGGCCATCCTGGATATCAAGGCCCAAGAGGAACGCGACAAGGCGCAACACGAGTACGACGCAAAGATGACTGAACTTCAAGCAAATCTGCAATATCAGCAGGAAGCGCTTAACGACCTCCAACAACAAAAAGATAGGGAGAACGATATAAAGCAAAAGGTCAAAGAGATAGAGGATGCGAAGAAGAAGATCCGTGACGCCAAGGATGTGGCAAAGAAGCAGGTGGCGAAAGCGGAAGCGTCGACTGGGGATCCAGCTCAGAGTGGTTCCGCGCCGTTGGCTTCCAGTGCAGCTGCACCGCCGCCGCGTTCCATGTTTCCTTCTGCTGCGAGAGATAGGTGGGAGAATCAGAAGCGGGACGATGGAGTACAGAATGACGCTATCGACAAAATTATGGACATGACTGGACTCGAACAAGTCAAGGAACAGATATTGCGGATAAAGGGTAGCCTCGACACGATGCGCCGTCAAGGCGTGCCCATCGACAAGGAACGTATCAATCTTGTCTTGCTCGGGAACCCGGGGACAGGTACGAGTTCGCGGTATGCCTTAGAATGGATGCTGACCCGAGGTTTAGGAAAAACTACGGTTGCGAGGCTCTACGCACAATTTCTCGAGTCCATCCAGGCGCTCCCAGGTAACGCATTTTTTGAAACTACAGGCTCTAAACTCTCCTTCGAAGGGGTTCAAGGCGCGCAAAAGATGATCGACGACGCGGTAAAGGCTGGCGGAGGTGCCATCTTCATTGACGAGGCCTATCAGCTCGTCAGCGAACATGACCCTTCTGGCAAACGTGTTCTAGATTTTCTTCTCGGGGAGATGGAGAACAGGGTTGGAACACTCGTATTCATCCTCGCCGGCTACAGCAAGGAGATGGAGAAGTTCTTCGAACACAATCCAGGCCTGCCGAGTCGAGTTCCCTATCAACTCAAGTTTGCGGATTACATGGACAAAGAGCTATTGTCCATGTTCGAAGATCTGATTTTCAAGCGCTACAACGGTCAGATGAAAGTCGAAGATGGGGTCAATGGGCTATATACTCGTATTGCTATCCGACGGTTGGGTCACGGAAGAGGTAAACCCGGCTTCGGGAACGCCCGTACATTGCAAAACTTGTTCGCCAAGATGCGTGAACGCCAAGCGGAGCGCATCGAGAGGGAGCGGCGGCCGGGCGTGCAGGTGGACGACTTCCTGCTCACGAAGGAAGACTTGATCGGACCAGATCCATCCCAAGTCCTGCCCAATAGCAAAGCTTGGGCGAAGCTTCAGGGACTGATCGGGTTGGAGTCCGTCAAGGATTCCGTGCGCAACTTCTTTGAGCTTCTGGAGACGAACTATCAACGAGAACTGGCCGAGAAGGAGCCGATGCAGATCTCCCTCAACCGTGTCTTCCTGGGTTCACCAGGGACAGGGAAGACCTCCGTTGCCAAGTTGTACGGCCAGATTCTGGCGGACCTCGGGATGTTGAGCAATGGTGAAGGTGAGATACGATGTTTCCGTGACGTGACGTATCGGCGTGCTAAGACAGCGTGTTCAACAGTGGTCGTCAAGAACCCAGCAGACTTCGTCGGAGCTCACCTGGGAGAAGCGGAGAAGAACACAAAGTCCATTTTGGAGAGTACAAAAGGGAAAGTACTCGTCATCGACGAGGTTCGTTGCATCGTTTGTGTAAGCCGACAGAGTATCTGACGACCCGTCCAGGCGTATATGTTACACGAGAAGAACGCTACCAACCCTTACAAGACCGCAGTCGTCGATACAATGGTCGCTGAGATCCAGAGTGTCCCTGGCGACGATCGTTGTGTACTTCTAATCGGATACAAGGACCAGATGGAAGAAATGTTCCAGGTAAGGGCGTTTCTGCACGGAGAGCTCAACTTGACACTTACATTCCCGTTCTCAGAACGTCAATCCCGGATTGGCACGACGCTTTGCGATCGAGAACGCATTCGATTTTGAAGACTTTACGGAACCTCAACTCATGAAAATCTTGGAATTCAAGCTCAAGGACCAGGACTTGGCAGCCACAGACGACGCCAAGGTAGTGGCGCGCGAGTTGCTCAGCCGGATGAAGAACCGTCCCAACTTTGGCAATGCAGGCGAGGTCGAAAATCTGTTGGGGCAGGCCAAGGCGCGCTACCAGAAACGGATGGCGTCCGTCCCCGCTTCTCAAAGGATGGACGTCGTGTTCGAGCCTCGGGATATCGATCCAGATTTCGACCGGAGTGAGAACGCGTCTTCGAACCTCGCAAAGATGTTTGCAGATGTCGTGGGCTGCGACGAAGTCATAGAGAAGCTCGACGGGTACCAAAAGATCGCCCGTGCGATGAAGCAAAAGGGTCTCGATATGCGTACCCAGATCCCGAGCAACTTTGTGTTCAAGGGTCCGCCAGGTAGGTTGCACACAGTCGATCGAGTGACAACGAAAGCTTAGGTAGTACAGGTACCGGAAAGACGACGACGGCACGCAAGCTTGGCCAAGTTTATTACGACATGGGTTTCCTCGCTTCCAAGGAAGTGGTTGAGTGTTCTGCGACCGACTTGGTCGGCCAGTACGTCGGGCAAACAGGACCGAAAACGAAGGCGGTGTTTGAGAAAGCTCTCGGAAAGGTACTGTTCATTGACGAAGCCTACCGACTAAGTGAAGGCCATTTCGCGAAAGAGGCAATGGACGAAATTGTGGGATTGATGACCCACGAGCGCTTCGTCAACAAGCTCGTCATCATTCTGGCTGGCTATGATCACCAGATGAACGAACTGTTGGCTGTTAACCCAGGCCTTTCCAGTCGTTTCTCCGAGGAGATCATCTTTTCGAATATGTCCTCGGAGCAATGTCTGGAGCTCCTTGACAAGGACCTGCGGAAGAACGGTGTTATCGTTACCGAGCTCAGCGACAAAACATGCACAGCGTATGCCGAGATGCAAGATATGATCGCACAAATGACCGCCCTCCCGTCCTGGGGTAATGGACGCGATGTTAAAACTCTCGGAAAGAGGTTGACCCAAAAAGCCTTTGCCAACTTGGCCTGCGGCGGGACATCGGATTCGCTCGCGACGGAAGAGGTTCTGGGTGTCATGAGGACGATGCTGAAGGAACAGCTGACCCGGCAAAATTTTGCTCGTAACGTGCCCTCCTCGAGCTCCATGCCGATGGCAAGCATGGATAGCCCAGCGCCCCCACCGCCTTCGATGTCGACTTCGACAAGTCAGGCGTCCATGAAGCGTGCTCCGAGCCCTCCCCCGGCATCCTCCCCTCAGAACGAGCCGCCTAAACAAGCAAACTCGAAGAAAGCCTCTGCTAAACAACGCCCCAAACGACCCCCGCCTGCGAAACCATCATCGATCGAGAGCCAGCCTCCGAACCAAAGAACCGCACAACGGGATGCTGGAGTCTCTGACGCAATATGGGACCAGCTCCAGATGGATATCGCGAAACAGGAGGCGGAGAAGAGGAAAGCTGCGGAAGAGGAGCGACGACTCGATCAAGAGGTCAAGGAGGCAGAGAAAAAGAGGCACGCTGCAAACAGAGAGGTCGCGGCGCTGGAACGCGCCAAGGCCGCGGCCAAGGATAATTTGGAACAGCAACGCGACATCGAGCAGCAGCTCCAGGAGGCACTTCGTCGTGAGGCAGCGGTGAAAGCGGCGAGGGAAAGGGCCATTGCTGCTTTGAAGCAGAAACAGAAGGAAGAGGCAGAAAAGAAGAAGCAGGAGGAGCAGATGCAGCGGAAGCTGGAACACATGGGACTCTGCCCCATGGGATATCAGTGGATTCGACAGGAGAGTGGGTACAGATGTGCGGGGGGTTCGCATACCATCTCTCATGGCGAGCTCGGCAAACTAAGATGATAAGTAGTTACTTTGTGTCAGTAGTACATCCAACTTCAAGGCTATGTCTCAATAGTACCGTGTGAATCCTACTCTTTTTCGGTTGTGAATCTGATGTGACAAGTTCTGCTTTGAACTTCGTCTTACTATCATGAATCATGATCGGCGTAGCTCCATGCAGACAACATTCTACATCTGCGTGCCAGAGCCGAGCCAGAGGCTGCCCGTGAAACTCTGATTAGAGGATAGGCCTGCAGGAGTAAATCATCCTGACATTATAGTAAGAGGCTTTCCTTGCAGATGCTGTCGGTCTTTATTCTGACACAGTACTGCTCAAAGTGCACAGTTTGTGAATAGACACCTTGCATGGTTGGCAAGTTCTCTGCAGTTTTGTCGATGGTATCAAATGCATTCCTACAGGCCAAGGGGTTCTACAGCACTGGAATCATTGTGCTCCGAGTCGCGTGCTTCCATCATGCAGTGAGAATGGCCTGGGTTTGTGTTTGTAACTGTCCGGGCCTATAAATTGTTTCTTCCAAATGGCTGACGGATGCCATGAACATTAGCAGTGGCTGGTCGGCGCATACATTGTCTCAATGAATTGTCTACTCGGTCCTGCCAGTGGCCGCTTCAACAGAAATTCTAGTCTTTTTTTGGCTTTAACGGTCTTATTATTTGCACCATGCTGAACCAGCCCAGGTCCCGCGTGCTAGATCTGCATAAGCTAAAAAGGAGTCGTACACTTCTATAGGCCGGTGCTATCAATGATTATATGACCGAGGACATATGATGGGCTTGCCGTCTCTTTAGTGGGCCTAGTCCACATATTTCTAAAGGTAAAATTGGTCGAGATGCGGTTACTGGCCGGGGATCAATGCATGTAGTACATACCTGTGCGCCCACACCAACGTTAGCGGACTACTAAATCCGTACGGCAAAGATCTTGCCACGGGAATTTCAACTTGAAATTCACAGCCTTCACCAGGCACACTGCGGCGATACCACCACCGCGTACGGACCCCCTCGTTTTTGTCCTGTCCTCGAGGCTGATGCAGTTGTTCTACAGATACTTGCAACGTCCAATTCAATGGATCGCAAGCAGCAACTCAGCAAACGCTTTCATGATATACTTCGCGGGTCTACGGATCTCGAACGCCACAAACTTCACTTTCTCCAAGGTCTCTCTGCTCAAGATGAACCTGTAGCCTGCGTCAGCGCAATTGTTGAGAGTAAACATGGGCTCTCCGCCGTCCAGCAAGCTATGCGCCATGACCTGAGCGCCAAATTCATGAACGACCTTGGCTCTACTGTCATCGATCAACTCCTACGTGCCGACGGCGTGGGAGATATTCTCGATACCACCCTTCTTCACATCCTGGATCCCCCCATATTTTGGAACAAGTTCTGCGAGGAGTTCGAGAAGGGCAACCTGGGCGAGAATGCAGAAGTTACGTTTGCGCGGCTCCTTGCTTATCTCTTGAGGATGGAGAATAAACAAAGTTCTCGCTACCGTGACCGCGCGAAGCAACCCTCCATATTCAACAAGCTTATGAGCTCCGACCACCCTGAAGTCAAGGCAGCTTCCAACCTCATCAATGAGATCCTCTCTACGGCATCCGCCACTTCCGCTGCCTCCACACTAGACGGTCCCGGAGGCCGTCATGATAACGATTTCATCGATTTCCGCGAAATTTCCATAATTCCTACCGCAGCCGAAGTCCAATGCGCCAAGAAATCTTTTCTTAGGCACGCATCATTACTCGACGACCTCAACACGAAGGAGACTCGCGCCGCAGACTATCTCGACAACACATTCCGTCTCCTGCGAGAAGATATGCTGTACGAGCTGAAAGAAGAACTTCAACCCATCCTCGTGAAGAATAGCAAGAAAAGGGGCAGGCGTGGAACCGTTATTGAAGGCTTGCATGTCGTAGGCGTGTATACGGGTCCGGATGATCAGAAGACTCGAACTAGACATGGAATCGTCCTCCAATGTGATAGCGATTTCAATCTATTCCATAACGTCAAGGACAGTGACCGGAAGACTGTCCTCACCAAGGATCCTCGCGGTTCGAAGTTCCTGAGCCACCAATCCTTAGCTTGCCTCATGGCTGATGGTCAGCTGCTCTCATTGGGGACTATCCTACGAGTGGAGGATTTGATGGCGAAGAAGCCTCCTGTTCTGGTCGTCCAAATTTATGGCGAGGCTAGCTTCACCAAGACGCTTCTGGAACTTAACGCTGCAAAAGAAGTCAAGCTCGTCCAGACGAACACGGCCATCTATTCCTTTCAGCCTGTCCTCAAAGTGCTCCAGTCAATGAAAATCGTACCCCTTGCGGAGGAGATACTGTTTTGGGAAAACGGGACTCCGATCGCCAGTCCTGCGAATACTTTTTGCCAGATCAGTGTCCCCCTAGCCAGAAACCCTTCGATGGATATTCAACCATTGCTCGGCACCCCTACCCCCATTAAACTCGACCAAGTACAAGCAGTTTCGTTACTTACTGGGCTGAACCAAAGGGTTTCTCTGATACAGGGCCCACCTGGTTCGCTTGTTTACCTTTGTTGTGGGACTAGTCTGCTAACCGATTCGAACGCATCTAGGGACTGGAAAGTCATTTATTGGGGCGTTACTCGCCAAGGCCCTACACGACTTTTCGGAGGAGATAATTCTTGTTGTCTGTTACACGAACCATGCATTGGACCAGTTCCTCGAAGACCTATTAAAGATTGGCATTCCAGAATCCAACATTGCGCGCTTAGGAGGGCGAGGCAATTCTGCGGTTTCGCAACTTAGTCTCAGAAACCAGGCAAGGGAGAAAGTTTATCGTTCGAACGCGGAATGGACTATCATAGACAATCTGAAGACAAGAGCAGAATTTTTGCGGGAACAATTGCAAACCACGTTCGCAAGTTTTCTTGCGTCTAACATATCCTTCGAGGACATGCTCACGTACGCCGAATTCGAGGATGAGGATTATTTCGAAGCATTCCGAGTCCCCGAGTCCACGGATGGGATGACTCGCGTAGGAAAGGGTGGATCCCAGGTTGACGACACATATCTCATCTCTATGTGGTCTCAAGGGAAAGACGCTGGGATGTTTAAACGGGAACCTCATATCGCGAACGCCGCAACAATATGGACCATGGACCAGGCGCAACGTCAACGGAAGCTGGCGGATTGGAGGTTAGGCATTGGTCGGAGCATGGTTGACAATATTTGGAAGCATGCAAGGGACTTTGATGAGTGTCAGGACGATCTTTCACGCAAGTTTAACGAGTCCACTGTCGCGGTGCTCAAGCAGAAGCGCATCATCGGCTGCACCACGACTGGTGCAGCGAAGTTCACCGAAGATATCAAAGCTGCTTCACCTGGGGTATTGCTCGTCGAAGAAGCAGGAGAGATTCTCGAGAGTCATGTCATCACCGCGCTTGGAACTAACACCACTCGGATGATCCTTATCGGGGATCACAAGTGAGCCACCGTCAGTACCCTTGTCCAATTATTGACTAATGTCTGCAGACAACTCCGGCCAAAGGTGAACAACTACGAGCTGACGGTCGAGAAAGCAGAAGGTTATGACCTCAACAGGTCTCTATTTGAGCGTTTGGTCCTCAAGGGCTTTCCGCATGCAACGCTCACGGCCCAGCATCGGATGCGTCCCGAAATATCCGCTCTCATTCGCGAGTTGACATACCCTGGGCTGACGGACGCGCCGAAGACCCAGAACAGGGATAACATCCGCGGTCTTCAGAGTAACGTTGTCTTCGTGGACCACAGCCAAGCCGAGGACAACGACAGCCGAATCTCTGATCGTGGGGACGGCGGTTCGCAGACCTCGAAACGCAACCAGTTCGAGGTAGATATGGTTATGAAAATCGTTCGCTACCTTATACAGCAGGGCTATGGAAGCGAGAATATCGTGGTCCTCACGCCGTATCTGGGGCAGTTGACTGCGCTCCGCGACGCTCTCAAAAAGGACGCAGATGCTGTTTTGAACGATTTGGATTCTAGGGAGCTGAATCGTGCAGGCCTGATGTCCTCCCAGGCTGGACCTGCCAGGTCTCAGAAATCCAGCATTCGATTAGCAACCATTGGTATGGGCATATTTAATCCATTTCGTAAGGCGTCACTCACTTAAGATGCGTTCCACAGACAACTATCAAGGTGAAGAAAGTGATATTGTGGTCGCGAGCTTGACCAGGTCGAATTCTGATGGCGCGATCGGATTCATGAATTCTCCTGAGCGTCTCAACGTTCTCATATCTCGTGCACGTGATGGTCTCATCCTGATTGGCAATTCCCGAACTTTTCAGTCCTCCAAATCTGGTGGGCCGTTGTGGACGAAGTTTCTTGGTCTCTTGCGAAATGCTGGCTACGTATATAACGGCTTTCCTATCAAGTGCGCACGGCATACGAAAGCTACTGCATTGGTCAAGTTGCCCACCGAGTTCGACGATCTGACGCCTGATGGTGGGTGTATGGAACCATGGTAAGACTTTGAGTACATTTTCAGCGCGTCCTAGGGTTTGATGCACTTTGTAGTGGTGCGGTGCTCCGCTGCGGGATTCATACGTGTCCCAAGAAGTGTCATCCGGTTCGACTGGGACCTAGTCATCCGGACGTCCACCAGACTATTCCTTGCAACCAATCCTTCACTATGCCGTGTCCGGCGGGTACTCATCAGATGAAGTGGAAGTGTTCTCAAAACAAGCCGGAAAAATGCACGATTTGCGAGAAGGAGATACAGCGCTTAGAGAAACAAGCGAAACTCGATCTTGAGGCGCAAGAGCAGCGCGAGGCTGCGAAACGTCAGCACGAGTTAGACATGGCGGAGCTCGAAGCTGGGCTAGAGTTCGAGAAGGAGAAGATCGCGGACGTCCAGGCCGCCAAGGATAGAGATGACGAAAAGCGGCGAAAGATGAAAGAGATCGAGGATGCGAAGAAGCAGGCGAAAAACGCAGCGAAACAGCCTACCGTCGCCTCTGCTGGCCTTGGAAATACTAATTCGACGCCGCCTCAATCTACGTCTGATTCTTCTGCGTCAAACCCGCCTCATAATAATTCCTCTGCCGGCCCACAGAGTTCCGCCCCAGTCTCACTACGTCCTTCGGTGCCGTCCCCTGCTCGCGATAAGTGGGAACACCAGAAACGCGTTGAAGGTGTACAGAATGCCGCCATCGATAAGATCATGGATCTGACCGGACTCGAGGAGGTGAAGGAGCAGATTCTGAGGATCAAGGCAAAGATCGACACGATGAAACGGCAACGCGTTCCCTTGGACAAAGAGCGTCTCAACCTCGTTTTGCTGGGTAATCCAGGGACAGGTCAGCTACAGTCATCATGTTGGTTGATTACTGACGAGTCCCTGAACCAGGTAAAACGACGGTTGCGAGGTTATACGCTGAGTTTCTGGAATCGATTCAAGTATTGCCTGGAGATGCATTTTTAGAGACCACTGGGTCGAAGTTGTCGTACGAAGGAGTTAAAGGAGCGCAGGGGCTAATCGACGGAGCCCTCCTAGTTGGTGGAGGTGCTATCTTTATTGACGAGGCCTACCAGCTCACGAGCAGCAGCTCGGGAGAGCAAGTCCTGGACTTCCTGCTCGCTGAGATGGAAAATAGGGTGGGAACCCTCATTTTCGTCCTCGCCGGATACAACAAACAGATGGAAAAGTTCTTCGAGCACAACCCTGGATTACCCAGCCGCGTTCCGTACCGACTACAATTCGCCGACTATGCAGATGTTGAACTGATGACGATGCTTGAAGACCTCATTCTCAAGCGGTACCAGGGAAGGATGGTAATCGAGGATGGCATCCGTGGTCTATATTGCCGGATCGCTGTCAGACGTCTCGGTCGTGGTCGAGGCGTACCCGGTTTCGGCAATGCTCGTGCGTTGCAGAATATGTTCTCCAGTGTCTGTGAACGCCAAGCAGAGCGTGTCGAGAAATTGCGCAGAGGCGGGTCTGCCGCAAACGACTTCTTCATGTCTCAAGAGGACATGATTGGCCCTGATCCGTCCCAGATCATTCCAAACAACGCTGCATGGTCCGAGTTGCTGGGAATGATCGGGCTCGGGTCTGTCAAGGAGTCTGTGCGCAACTTTTTCGCGCTGGTCGAAACCAACTACCACCGCGAACTGGAGGAAAAGGAGCCGCTTCAGATGTCGCTTAATAGAGTTTTCCTTGGGTCTCCGGGAACGGGGAAGACAAGCGTTGCCAAGCTATATGGTCAGGTGCTCGCAGATCTGGGTCTGCTTAGCAATGGGGAAGGTAAGCGGGCAGCTTCGAACAGATTAAAGGACTGATGTGTCGTCATTTTAGTTGTTGTAAAGAATCCCTCGGATTTCGTGGGTGCATACCTGGGACATTCGGAGAAGAATACCAAAGCCATTTTGGAGAGCACTCGAGGCAAGGTTCTTGTGATTGACGAGGTAAGTTCGAGCCATTTCTGATCAGTGGATACGATCGACATCTTGAATACTAGGCATACATGCTGTATAGTTCCAAGAGCCACGGACAAGATTCGTTCAAAACGACTGTGATCGATACCATCGTGGCCGAAATCCAGAGTGTACCTGGTGAAGATCGATGTGTCCTCCTTCTAGGTTATAAGGAACAGATGGAGGAGATGTTTCAGGCACGTTTTCTGTGCTATTATCTGGCTTTTCTGACCACACGCTGGTGTAGAACGTCAATCCAGGTCTAGCTCGTCGCTTTGCGATCGAGAATGCGTTCAACTTCGAAGACTTCACCGAGTCACAACTCATGGATATCCTTGGCTATAAACTCAAAAAGCAGGACCTCGCCGCCACCGACGATGCAAAGGAAGTTGCTCGCGACGTTTTGGGTCGCCTGAAAGATCGTCCCAACTTTGGCAACGCGGGCGAGGTGGAAAATTTGCTTGGCCTTGCAAAGGACCGATATCAGAAGCGAATGTCTTCCGTACTTCCTCATCAGCGATCCAATGTCGTGTTTGAACCCCAGGACTTTGATCCTGACTTCAACCGAGACCAGAACGCTTCCTCAAATCTCGTGAAATTGTTCGAGGACGTCATCGGTTGCGATGAAGTCATGCAGAAACTCGACAAGTACCAGAAGATTGCACGAACAATGAAGGTTCAAGGGCTCGATATACGCAAGCAGATTCCTAGTAACTTTGTATTCAAGGGGCCTCCAGGTGAGCGTGAAGTCGCTTATAATATGTAAACATTCCCTATAATATCTGTCACAAGGTACCGGGAAAACGACCACCGCACGTAAAGTCGGTCAAGTCTACTATGATATGGGGTTCCTATCTTCCGCAGACGTGATCGAGTGTTCGGCGTCTGATCTAGTTGGTCAATATGTGGGACAAACGGGACCCAAAACTAGGAAGCTCTTTGAGAAGGCACTTGGAAAAGTGCTTTTCATTGATGAGGCATACCGCCTGAGCCAAGGTCAATTTGCGCAGGAGGCAATGGATGAGATCGTCGATATAATGACGAAAGAGAAATTCATGAACAAACTGGTTATCATCCTCGCCGGATACGACGACGAAATGAACAAGCTTTTGAAGGTCAACCCTGGGCTTGCGAGTCGCTTCTCTGAGGAAATACACTTCCATAACATGACCCACGATCAGTGCCTGGCGCTACTCGACAAGGATCTTCGCAAGAGTAACATCGTCGTTCCCGAGCTGTCGGACTCAAATTCCACAGAATACCAACAGCTGCGAACTATTGTCTCCAGGATGTCCATCTTATCGTCTTGGGGAAACGCTCGCGATATCAAGACGCTGGGGAAACGCATGTTTCAACAGGCTTACGCCAACGCTTCCAGTGGTGGACCCGCGACCCTCTTTGTTTCGGAGGCCATAGATATCATGCAGGCTATGCTCAAGGAGCAACGAGATAGACTTGGTGTTCCTAGTTCTCGTACCAAGAGTTCGCCTCCGCCACCCATGCCCATGGCAAGCCTCAGCGGACCGCCACCGCCACCGCCCCCCATCGCGTCATCATCATCTTCTCAGTCGACGAAACCTCCACCTCCACCTCCACCACCTCCACCGAGATCCAACAGCTCAAAACCACCGCCACCGCCACCTTCATCCGCGACCAAGCCAGGTAAATCACAGTCCCCGCCTACGCAAACACCTCCTGCGAAACAACCCCCGACGCAACGCGGGAAGCAAACCATCACGTCTTCGTCATCTTCTCAGTCGACGAAACCTCCACCTCCACCACCTCCACCGAGATCCAACAGCTCAAAGTCACCGCCACCGCCACCACCACCACCACCACCACCACCACCACCACCACCTTCATCCGCGACCAAGCCAGGTAGATCACAGTCCCCGCCTACGCAAACACCTCCTGCGAAACAACCCCCGACGCAACGCGGGAAGCAAACAGCTGGACGGTCTGCTCCCGCCAACCAGACAACTCAGCCAAAGTCGAATGCAAGTACGGTCAATTCGGCTGCGTCGAAGGTGCCAGGTGCTGCCCAGTATTTATCTTTACTGCCGCAAACCTCGAATGCACCTCCGCAAACGCCTTCGACCTCACAGACTCCTCAACGGGATTCAGGGGTGTCGGACAAGGTCTGGAACCAGCTGCAAGCCGACAAGCTGGCCGCAGAGGAGCGAGATAGGCGCGCAAAGGAAGAGGAAGGTAGACTTCAACGAGAGGCAAACAAAGCACGCGATGCAGGGAGACGGGCGGAGGAACGAGCCAAGCTGCGCGCGGCAGCTCTTGAGAGAGTTAAACAGCAGGCTGCGGAAGACAAGGCGGAGTTCGAGAAGCTGCAACGCGAACTGGAAGACGCTCGGAAGCGCGCGGCGGAAGAGAAAGCAGCCAGGGAACGGGCGATGGCCAAACTGAAGCAGAAACAACAAGAGGAGGCTCAGAGGCAGCGAAAGGAGAAGGAACTGCAGTCTAAACTGAGCCGATCTGGTCTCTGCCCGATGGGATATCAGTGGGTGAGGCAAATGGGGGGATGGAGATGCGCAGGAGGGTCTCACTTCGTAAGTGATGGTCACCTGGACCATATTTAACTTTTACTATCAACCCGGCCCACACGGTCAGGGTCTATTGTTGCAGTCACGCTTTCGACTTGGCAACAACTATCCCAAGCGTGATCGCCCCGAGCTGTGCCATGTTTTGCCTTACGTATTTGATCCAATAACTCGTGAGATCTTAAATTCGAAACATGTTTCTTCAACGCTGCGATGCCAGGACAATGCCAATATCTCTAATGTTCCAAGCTGCCAAGCTGCCATGGGGCCACCGCGGAAGCGTCGCGGTCTTGAAACGGCCGTAGGTGTGCTCCAGCCTCCGATTGACCCAGCAACTGTCCAACTTCTGTACATGCTCCCTTCACGTCGTGGAAAGGCTTCAGACATGTGCCAAGTAAGAAGAGTCACCTGCTGGCCGTCAGGTTCGCTTATACTTCAATAAAGTAGGTTCAGCAAGCCGACTTGGCGGAGCTTCGTCACGTACAATACTCCTTAATGTTTTTTCAAAACACGTCCTTCAAAGTGTCGATCATCAACTCCATGGGTTTCGACTCCCTCGACGGCGTATGTGCCCAAGGCGCGATTGAACGTCACTGAAATCACTATCAATTCGGTTCGTTTCATGGATCTACCGCCACTGCAGGCAAACTTAATCAATGCCACCAATGCAGACATGTCTAAATGTTGCATTTCTCTCGAACCCGATGACAGGCACCCGACCAGGATCCTGACGTTTATGAAGCCTAATTCACGTATAGCAACACCAAAGTACTTATGAAAAGACTTCCCCCGCCTGAAATCGAGCACTGATGTGGTTAGTTAGCAGAGTTCCGATCTGAACGCGTGTGAACAACTGGAGATAGCGGCGTCCTTTTTAATAACGCTCCCCACTGGTATCCGAGCCCTACATCGCTTCACTGATGAGGTGCAGTCCCATAGGCTTATTTGGTGAGTTTTCAAGTATTTTCCTTGCTCTCCACTGATTTGTATATGTGTGCTCCAGTCGCGTTCGTCGCGATCGATGGTTTGGCTCTGTTGCTCTTACTCTTTCGATTGATTTTTCGACTACAGATACGACGATTCTGGTGGGAAGATGTATGGGCGGCCGTAGTGTTCGTATGCGGGATGACGTTCCTAGTTTCCGTAATCATTCTCTATATGACAGGCAAGACCATTCACTGCTGCAGTTGATGCGTACTGACGATCCAACACTGTAAACAGATAACTATAACGCAGGAGTTGTTTTAAATTGGATTATGATGCACGTATTCACCTCCGCAGTGTGGTTTGTATCTCTTGCATTGCTCTTCCACGTCTCGCTAAATCTAGTGATGTTCTGCACCAGGGCGGCTCGTATGAGTCTGCTCTACTCGACCATCCGGGTCATGTCGCCTTCATCGGTCCTCCGCAAGATCGCGAGGGTCGTCGCAGTCCTTTTCACCATTTTCTGGTTGACTTTGATTGTATTGAAGACCTGGTGGTGTGTGGGGAGATTTTCCCCGCCCGGAGACGGATCTCCGATGTGTCAGTTACGGGTTCTGATCGTCTTCTTTCAAGTAGTAAGTAAGTGATCAAATGTCCAACGCATTTTTCTATACATTAGCATCTTACTTCTTTTCATTTTCCTAGCCGACTGCGTTTCGGATTCAGCCCTGGTGGTCCTTTCCCTCAGACTCCTTTGGAGAGTCAAGCTTCCCCGACGACAGCGTCGCATGATTTTATCCTTGTTCTCATCCAGTATGGCCTTGTCATCGTGTTCGTTGTTCCATGCAATTTGTCAGTTTTTATCCACGAGTGTCGAAGGTTTAGCCTGGAACTTGGAGGTGCGGCCGCTTCCGCTACTGTCCATGTCAACAAGCTAATGATTCACACTGTGCAGATGGCGTCAGCTTTGATTGTGTGTAATTTGTTGGTGGTGGTCACATACGTGTACCGGGTGATCCTCAGTTCGCGCGATGGATCGTCTGCTTCCGAGTCGTCGCAAGACGACGACTTCACGACTCGCAACCGCACTCCTGATCCCCTCACCACGGTGGACTTGAATACCTTGCCCATTGTTCCCAGCGACGTTAACAGTGATGTTTTTTCTTCATTACAGTCCCAACAAGGGATACAAGTGGATATTCGAGACCTTCACATAAGGACATGTTAATTAATACATTTGGCTTAATCATTCTGTGATTATACATTATTTATCCTTTGTCGTTGCGGTGTTCTTCGTTGCTTGAATGCTCTATTAAGCTTGAAGCTTGCAAGAAAAGCTCGATTACGAAGGCTGATGAAAACGTACAAGGAACAGAAGGGGCTATATACTGTGCTTCTAATCGTACTAAAGAAAACAGGGAGATATTCAATTGAATAGTTTTCCGGAATAATGCATGGTGGACGACGGGACGAGTGAAGTGATAGAGTGAACTCCTGCTCGCAAAGCTCAGGCATGTGCGGACAATGGCGGACCATTTTACTTGTGTTACAACATGGGAGACGGACACAGAATCACGGACGGTGAAGGCACCGAGTATGAAGTAATTAACGGCCTGGCGTGTGAGTTCTGCAGTGGGAATACTGACGACGGGACGAGTCGACGACCTACAATGTTGGTATCAGCGGATCGCGTTCGACATG
>JBBPNU010000153.1:0-26201 GCA_038091055.1 Leccinum angustisporum
AAAGTCGAGGACTTTCGGTATAACTGGATCCTGCCATATATGATGTATGGCCTGGGCAATTTCGGGAAAGGAGACAAGCGAAGGGGTATGCTGGACGTAATACTCGAGTATGCGATCAGCATTAACCTGCTATAGTGAATCAGCGGAAAGCAACTCTTCTGGTTGCTGAGTCGCCTTTCTAGCGCTGATTCCATCATGCAAGACGGCCCGGTAAACAAGATGCACTCCGTGGAGGTTTCCGAGGGCGAGACCGCCTGAGCGTTTGACAAAGTATGTTTCGGACGTCGTGGTATCGTTATCCCCGAAGCAACAGATGATGACGCTGGGTAAATGGATGAACTCGGCGTTGGTTTCCAGGATGCGAGCTGCGGCCAGAAGCTGCTATTCTATGCGGTGGGATGGTGCACCGAAAGTCATTTCCGTTTCCATTCCTACCTTCACCCTCCTGCACTGTTCCCACCAACCCAACCTCCAACGCCATCCCGTAGAACCGACTCGTCTTATCCGCCAACAACACCCCAGGCTCGTCAAACTCGGCGACCTGTCCATGATCAAGCACCAACACCCGCGTCGACTCGATGATCGTGTGTAACCGGTGTCTGTTGCGTATGAGTTGTATGTTATATTTATATATCAAAAAGAGAACACGCACGCAATCGTCAAAATCGTGACGTCGTCGAATAATGGTCCTCGAATGATATCTTGAATCTCGCGGTCCGTGTCCAAGTCAACGGCCGACGTCGCTGTTTCGCTTTAGCATCTACATCCATAATTTTTTATTTTAGCGCGGAAACACACCTTCGTCTAGAACGAGCACCTTGGACTGTCCACGCGCATGAGTTATTTGCCATCGCGAGTCAAGCAGTTACTCACCTTTCTCAACAACGCCCGCGCAAAACACAACAACTGCCTCTGTCCGGCCGACAACGACGCACCACCTTTTTGAACAGGGGCATCGAAACCCTCGGGGAGAGTGTCTATGTACGACTTCAGATGGGCCTGCACGTGGGTGAGTTATGGGGTCAGCAGACTGGTGAAGAAATAAATACATACATGCTCGAGCGCAGCCCAAATATCCGCATCCTGATACTCGCCCACGGGATCGACGTTCTCCCGGAGCGTACCTTCGAACAAATCTGTACTCTGCGGGACGATCGAGATCGCCGAGCGTACTGTGGATGAAGTTGAGTTAATCAGATCGGCGTCAGGTTCTGAAGCGACGTACAGTCATGCAGCCCGATCGTGCTAATGTCAATACCGTCGATATAAATCTTGCCAGACGTGGCTTCCAAGATCCAGAACAACGCAAGGAGGAGCTGTAGAGAGGAGGGGTTGAGAAGGAAAAAGACACCAGCTCCGACCACAAAAACTCACCGACGACTTTCCAGCACCGGTCATCCCAACGATACCGATCTTTTCCTTGGGTTTCTAGTTGATAGAACGTTAGAACCCACGTCACATGTGCGGCTAAAGACATGCACGATCATCAAAGAAATATCCTTCAACACTAAATCCAGTTCCGGTCGATACCTCATCGAATACTCGCTGCAACGAAGAGTCAGCTCGTTCACCCAAACACACACTCGCCAAGACCGACCAGAACTCGACTTGACCAGCCCCAGGCCACCCAGTCGGCGGCTTGCGATCCATCAACTCGCGAGGCGCCTCAAGCGGCAAATTATTCGCGTAATGCGTGATCCGCTCCACGCTCACCACGTTTTGTTCCACGTCGCTCGCCGAACGCACCAGCCAGTTCTTTTTTGATCAGTTAGCAACAGTCCCAAACCCGGAAACAAAACTAGACTCACCAACGCCCCGGTCGTGTTCAACGCATACGACAACACCATCCCCACCAGTCCTGCATCGACATTGCTCGTCACTACCGCAGATACAGCCATGACCGCGGTGAGCAAAATAATGATAGATCCCATAAACTCCAATCGAACAGCGAGCAAACGGTTCACAGACGTGCTGGGGAGATAACACATTTGGTTCCGATCAAGCCGGCGCGCGTTTTGGGCAGTGAAGATCGCTTGCTGCTTGTTACGCCCGGATGGTGGACAGTCCGGCCAACGACTCGGAAAACTAGGCAAAGATGGGCGATTTCGAGACCGAGTCGAGGCGCTTGAGTTCACGCGAGGTCGCGAGGTAATAGCTGACGAACAAAGAGATCAGAAAGTGGATGAAGAGATACCGGCAAACTTACATGGTCACTTGGTAGTAGAACCACGCCAGGGGAACGATGGCGAGCATGAAAGGTGGGAAACTGATACTAATGACCAGAATAATGGACCCCGTGGACGCACACGTCCTGATCATGTTTTGAATGACCTGGTCACACAGTTAGCAGACAAATATTTCTGGTGAGCGATAAACTTACCCTCCCAAGGACCATGTCAACGACATAGACATCACGGGAAAACACGTTCAGGATCCTACAATCCAATCAACATCTGTCGTGGATCAAATGAACCCAAGGTCAACGTACCTCCCAGGTGTCGTCTCAAAGAAACTCAACGGCGCCCTCAGCATTGTATCCAACATCTGTCAGTCATTCCTACTCCACTGAACAAAAAATCACCGCATCGTGCAAATACTTGGAACTCCTCAATGAACACAGCACCCAAATCAGCAACGCCGCCGTCGCCGACAACAATATCGACGCTAAGTTGAAGAACCCATATCCTAACAAATATGGATCCCTTAGCCCAACGTTGCCCCCCGCCTCGCGGTTGCCCTCGCCCCACAACCGGAGCATGTACGTCGACAAGACTGACACCGCCTGCGACGAGACCGTGACGAGCACGAAAAAGATAAAGCCGATCTTGGAGGCGGCTTGCAGGTATTGGTAATACACCTTTTTCTTGACACGCCCCTGTTCCATATGCTCCTTCGTCAACCCGGTGCTCATCCATCAGGAAATTCACACATCACTTATTTCAACTTTGGCACACTTATGGTTTTTTTACAAGCAAACACATCACTTATTTCAACTTAGGGTTTTTTTGCAAGCAAACTGAGTGAATAAGCATGCCCAAGTCATTCCAAAGAAGAAAAGCAGGGAAGCAAAAATATTTGATCTACCTCATTCTGCCACGCCACACCCGTAAGCAGGACAAGTGTAAGAAAACACACTTAAGCAGGACAAGTATTTCAAATATATTAAGCTGAATTCTAAAATACTAAATTAAAGATAATACTGCCTCGGAACTGCAGTGACCTCTACTAGCAGGGTCGAGAAGCCAACCGTGATAGACGGTCCACCTCACGGCTGAGCAGGCAGTCCACTCACTGTCATCCCAATATCTGTCAGTTCCGTCAGTGGGTTTAGTGGCCCCGACTCTACCGTAGTACCTCTAGTTTCCACCTCACCGCGGAGCAGGCAGTCCACTCGCCGTCATCCCAATATCTGTCAGTTCCGTCGGTGGTTTTAGTGGCCCCGACTCTACCGTAGTACCTCTAGTTTCCACTTCACTGCGGAGCAGGCAGTCCACTCGCCGTCATCCCAATATCTGTCAGTTCCGTAAGAGGCTCTAGCTTTCCTTTGAATTCAGGCAAGAACGACGCGTCCGGATACGGGCAGTGGATAGACGCCGAGCCCTTGTAAATCGGCGTATACGTGGCTGCACAGATGTCAAATTCCGTGAACTCGTCATACGAGATCTCCACTGCATTTCGACTCGGAGGGTTTCGATCCCCTGCCGCAATTCGTTGGCGCGTCTGCAAACCCCAACACGTCAGCATGACGTTTCTTGGAGCAACTTCCCACAGAACACACCTGTGCAACAATTTTGGGGTCGGGGTTGAGATCCAATAGACGTCTCGCAAATTTGGCAGCAGTGGCGTGGTTGTTCGCCTTTGCAAAGGCTCCAATAGCACTGCGCAAGGCTATTTGCATGTGGTGCGGAAGTTGGAGCTGGCAGTGCGTAAAGTATGCTGCGAGCTCCAACTGTCGATGGACATTGTCTGGTTCGTCCTGGAGAATGCGTCGTCGCTCCAGTTCGATCGAAACACCGAGCAGATATTCACGTGCAGACACAACGGTGCCACTGCGTTTTCCATTCCATCAGTGTCATAGAAAAGGTGGTCAGCTGATTGACGAACCTCATTGGCTTCCTCATCCGAAGACACTACTACCAGGAGCAATGATTGCAATACCGATCGGAATACACCTTGAGCTTCAGCAAGCTTGTTACCCGAGACGCAACGGAAGCCTTCCGAGAGATCCGTCCGCACTGACGGCAGGGATCGCACAGCAACAGGCAAGACCCGCCCAGGCGACGTCTCCGATGGATTGCGTCTCACATGGACTTGCAGAGGTGGTAGCGATGCCAAAACAGTGACGTATGCATGCGACGATCGATAGGTAGAGAGGAATAGTTGCTTCAGAGGTTCAGAGTTGACCACCCCAAACTGCCGGTTTAGCAACTGAACGGCAATTAGTATGGCTCCACCCCTAGTTCAAAGCTGCTCACCGTGACCCGCATGGCAGTGTCGAAAGACCCCGCCGCAACATGATCCCCAGCGAATGGCAAGTTGCGTACCCAAAGCTCGTTTTCGCTCACACCAAGAGTCGCATCCGCTCCTTCGTCCTCGTCCTCACCGACGGCATCTCAAACTCCTCTTCCGTGCGACTTTCACCATCGGCAGCGTCAGCATCAAGATCCCAGATCCTTCAGCATCGACCTCAGGAACCTCCGAGTCTTCCTCTTTTGCCCAGTCATCGAGTGCAGACGAAGCAGCGGTAGCAGATGTATCGATCCCATTGAGGTGAGCAATTTCACCGTTGGCGTTCGCGAGTGCACGGTCTCGAAAGCTCTCTCCGATTGCAATCAATGGCCAGTTGAGCTTTGTGGTGGTAGTGGGAGTGGGAGTAGGTGGTGGTTGGAGCGTCGATTGAACGAACGAAGGGAGGTCGTCGATATCCGCCTCGCTTACTAAACCAGCTGCTTCGAGGATTTCGGCTGCCTCGAAGTCCTGGTCGTTTGTTTTCGCGGTCAAGTATGCACGCGGGTCTATATTCTAGGTCAGTAGATGCGTGAATATGATTAAAACGAACGCATACAAAGTTCCACACTCCGCCATGCTGCCAGTAGCCAGATACAAGAACGACAAGCGGTCAAAGCCCTTTGTCTGTTGGAAGGCTTCTTCAACGATCTATAGAATATGATCAGTCAATGTATGTACGAGCACATATAGATAGTTTCACTTACTTTGTGGTTTCCTTGCTTGAGTGCCTGCTGCGCCAAGCGCTCCGAACACTCTGGTCGGTCGATTGTTCTTGCGGTCTCCAAAGCCACGTCGAGGTTCCCGCATTCGATGACAAGGTCAAACCTTGTGTTCTTATGATATCATGAAGCATCTCTTCGTAGTTGTTCCGGAGCAAGGCAAGCTTGAATCGATATTCCGTAGGGTCGAGTGTAATAGATCGAGGACGAACGGAACGGTCCAAATAGTGCACGGTTGTGCCCTTGATGTGCGTCAGGTAAACCGGATTGTCAGGCGTGCAGATCACCCCGTTATCGCTTCGGCGACGGAAGAGAGACAAAATTAGTGCCCATAGTGTGCGCCGACATAATAGCGAGACGGCCGACATACCATCTTAAGAGTAGAATAGATGAAGACGCCTGCGTCATCTCGAGCTCCAGATTTGATCCGAATCGTTTTGTGAATCAGGCTACTTTGAGAAAAGGTGTGATTGGCGATGGTGATTGCTGGTCGGTCACCTACGAGTGCGCATGAACTGAGTTGGAGTGAGACAGGAAAGCGGCAGAGGACAAATACCAAAGAAAGATGGGTACGCGAGTGTCGCGAGACGTGCACACCACTCGTAAGAGCGGCATGAGCATTCCCGCGGTCTTGCGTCGGTGTCTTGTCGCTGCCATTGAGGATTAGAGTGCGCATGAACTGAGTTGGAGTGGGAAAGGAAAGCGGCAGAGGGGGAAGCGGCAGAGGGGAAAGCGGCAGAGGGCAAGTACCAGAGCAAGATGGGTACGCGAGCGTCGCGAGACGTGCACACCGTATAGCACGAGGTGGTACTACTTACATTTTGGCGGTCACAGAGTGTCACAAATGGTCACACAAGGTCACACCACTAGAAAATCACTGCGCTGACCGGCAAGTGACACCAGTGTGACAATTTAGCGTGACTACGGTACAGCACATTCATATCTCATTCGTTTCTCCTTCGATCGAGCCCGTTCGAACTTGCAAACCTCCAGAATACATATTAGATGCATTGTAGGTGTTTAGTTAATAAAAAAACTTGTATATTCTACGAATGTGTGACCGTATAATATGAGCGGCATGACCATTCGCCTCAAGCATTCCCGCAGTGTTGCGTCAGTACGGTCTTGTCGCTGCCATTGAGGATTAGACGACCGATGTAGAGAACGTGTTTAGCACTCACTGTGCTTGCTCATTAAGGCTACCAGTTGCCCGTCTGAGCTCCAGGCAACGTACTTGACAGGAGGACTGTTCAGCTCCACAATAATCTTTTGCTGTTGGATGTCGTAGAGAGCGACCGACGACGTTGAGCTCAGAATGAGACATGCAGTCCTACCATAGAAAATCTCGTTGGTTTGGACCTGAGCCTTGATCCCTTTCACCACGGAGTTTGAGAGATCGCAAACCTCGATGAGCTGATGAAATGGTAAGCCATTGTCCGAAGAGGTTGTCGTGACGACGGCATGTTCGGCAGGGTTGTAGCTAATGGTGCGGGGAGGGACGTAAGGACTTCCGAATTTGCGGACGCTGAGAACGCCAGTATCAGAGCCGGTATTGAAGTCGTATGTTCGAACGTATTTATCTCGAATGTAATACAGTGAGTCGACATGGACCGCAAAGGGATGAGTCCTTGACCTCACCATTGGTCTGCGTGGAGAGCGAAGATACCTCGTACAAGCCATTGTCCGAAGAGATTGTCGTGATGACGGCGCGTTCGGCAGGGTTGTAGCTAAGGGTGCGGGGAGGGACGTAAGGACTTCCGAATTTGCGGACGCTGAGAAAACCAGTATCAGAGCCGGTATTGAAGTCGTATGTTCGAACGTACTTATCCCGAATGTAATACAGTGAGTCGGCATGGACCACAAAGGTGGGTCTTTCGCGCTCAAGTTCGAACACGATCAGTCGACTGTCGTGACCTACATTTGCAAAGCTTATTAGCTAGCAACACAATAGCGGGACGTCCGACATACCCTTGAGTATTTTATGTGATTAAGAGTAGAATAGATGAAGACGCCCGCGTCATCCCAAGCTCCTGATTTGATCCGAGCGTTTGTGGAGGGTTCGTGGATGGGTCGGAAGAGATGCGACAGACGCGGAGAATTTGAGTGGATGCAACCTTTCGTCCACTGTGCGGTAGTTCGTGGAGGGGTCGGAAGAGATGCGAGGGTGTTGCAAGGCTCGTGGAGGGGTCGGAGGAGATGCGAGAGCGTTCGCGGAAGGTTTATGGAGGGGTTGGAAGAGATGCGACAGGAACAGAACGTTTGAGTGGATGTAAGAGTTCGTCCATGCGATAGCTCGTGGAGGGGGTCGGAAGAGATGCAAGAGCGTTTGCGGAAGGCTCGTGAGGGGTCGGAGGAGATGCGAGAGCGTTCGCGGAAGGTAACACTACGAGGCGATTTCGAACATGTGATGATCGGCATACTTATTGATGTAGTAAGTACGAAAGGAGTCATAAGACGTGCCGGCCTGAATTTCCAGGGAGATTGGACGGTTGCCATAGACAGGGATGAGATGGGCTGCACGATAAATAGTGTCCAGGTGTATGATTCCAAACTTGGGTCGCCGTCGAGTGTCGTAGGCTGGTCGAGCAACCCACATACCGGTATCTTCATCGGCTTCATCAGAGACTTTGTATTTGCGCACCACCGCACAAGGATATTCTTCGGTGTGAAATCGGAACGTAAAGAAGGCAAGAACGCGAACAACATCGAGTCCGCGCATACCAAGCTCCCCGGGGTGTGAGTATACTAAGGCACAGTCATGCCTCGGACCGCCGTTTCTCCATGAGGGGCACGAACGAATAATTTCCCGTTTCATTCCTCCGATCCCGCTGATATCACTCGGGGCGTAAAACACTGCGGTCGCGGAATTAAATACATTAACTCTTCCATCAAAAAATGGACATTCCTCCAGAGGAACATCGTCTGGGTCCCGGGGATCGTCGTGACGAGTGACCTGAAAAAGAAATCGCTGGAGCATATCACGGAGCTGCTGTATCCCAAGTTCACGACTTAGTCCGGCGACAGTACGTGCACGCTTCCGTTCTTTGTCCAATAGGCGGTCAGTCAATCTCGAGCTACATGATTGGTGAGATGGATAACAACTCACGGACAGTCTGTGCCATCTTGATATACGCGACACAGGTAGGTATATCGACGGGAGCACTATCCCCGGCATCGTCAGGGCCTTCGGCAGTTTCTGGGTCATTCGGTCTTGTTGTCGTATCAGAGTCGGCATTGGTATCTTGGTCGTCTCCTTGATTTGTGCCTTGTCCATTGGCTTGTACTGCATAAATTACTAAGTATTAGCATCATCAAAAGAGAGTAATAAAATGATACGAACCTATCGTTCGCATCATAAACGACGTGCACGATCCTTCGAGCATCTGCCGATTCTGAAAGTCAGCACGAGATCGAGTGAGCTTATCTAGTCGCTGATTGGTTAGCAGCATTTGCCCGAGCGCGTTGTGTCGATTAGAACGGCGGTAGGGTTCTTTCACAGCCTTGATGTGTTTGGACTCGGTGATTGACGAGCACAACCCGTTCGGAGCGCCGAAAAGACGTATCATGTCGGGGTAATGCTTCATGGAGTGTTGTCTCGGTAGTGAAAAGGTGGTCACCACGTCGCTGAAAACATCACGGTAGTGATGAAAGCGCTCGAGGGATTCTTCGATCGCGGCGAGTGTAGTGTCCGTGATAGAATCGCGCCTGACGAGATAACAGAACTCGAGACAGGCGCGGAATGTCCGAACCACGTCCTGAGGGACATGGCCTTCGATAGCAGGCAGATACACCTGTGAATCCAATATTAATACATTCCCTAGCATCGTCGACCCTACTTACTTTCATTAGGGCCTTCGAGTCGTCGCCTGTCCACTGTTTGAAGTGGCGGCCCTGCGGAAAACGCCTGAGTCCGGAAAAGGGGGCAACAGCAGCGATCCTAAGGACTCGATCAGTGATTTGGTGTGAGGTACTGATTAGGAGCTAGTACATACCTTCGATCGATGTCGTCAAGAATCTCGTCAGTTTCTGCACCGTGGGTGAATCTGATGTAGCTTTCGACCCAGTCGACGAGATGGTCCTTGAAGGCCCCCTTGATGATTTGGTGGAGGAGGTCCGGTGAGATAAGTTCGTAAATGTTTGCGCGGGGGAAGTCGTTCGTGAACGGCTACATAAAAAGATACGTTAATGATCAATACGTACATAGCTCGAGATACTTACCACTAGTTGTCCAACTATGCCGTATTCGTCCCATAATTGTACCAATGAAAAAACACCCGCTTGAACCAAAGTTTCCGTATGAACGCGGTGTCGGTAAAGCGCTTCGGTGTCGAGCTCTTTCCGGGATGCCATGCATCTATTCACCGTTAGTAGACGGAATATGTTTAGATACACACTTACTTTGGGCACCAACCGCGAACGATGCACGTTAGTAAAACTTGTTCTTCGTAGTCGGCTATGTAGGGCCCAAGGCCGTAGATAACTCTTCTGAAATGACCGTCCCCGAAGCGCAAGACCTCGGGGTCAGTCATTCCTGCCTTGAGGGACTGTAAAATCGCCGCTAACGATGAGTGATATAATTGTCGACGAAACATTCGAAATTCGCTTGTCTTCGCCTGCGCTTTCGTTGCTGGAACTTGGCGATCAACGAAAGCATAAAGATTGAAAGTGAAGGTACTTACTCTTTGGCATCGCGAGAAATCCTATTAGTACCAGCGCGTTCTTGTGCGCACGACGGAGTTTGTTGGAAATGTTACCTATCGACAAGTAAAGCGGATAGAAGTCGTTCTGCCCGGTAGCGACAGATACTGTCGTCTTGTCGCTCCCGAGGATAATCGGCATGAATACAGCGCCGTGCGAGCGAGCGTCTTGCGCAATGATGTCCTGTACGACATACTTTAGACACAACGACTCGCTGTAGAAAAGATACGATAGAAAAGATACTTGCCGCTTGATTCCATGCCCAGTCTCCTGACATAAAATCACACCAACGCCGCTCGTCGGTCTCTGTTAAATACTCACGATATGGACCGTAGGTTAGTTCGGCAGCGAAGTCCGGATTTGCGACAATGCTGCGCACGACTTCGTGTGGGTCGCGATAGTAAACTTCGTACGTGTCCTCCATCCATGGTGGTACATCAGCGGGAGGGCGGACACCGGTATACCGAACCGAAAAGTTCCTCCATTTGATCTCGCCTATCTTGATGTCGTCGATCGTCCTGTACATCTCTTTGTGGTTATTGAACAAAGCCTGAGGATCCCCGCCCGAGCGAAGTAACGATGCCGCCCATATATCCAGAAGGGTATCTATTTGAGCAGCAGGCATTTGTGAGCGCGAATAGAGGAAATCGGCGAGTTCGAACTCGAGCCGACTCCGAAATGGCTCCCAGTCGTCCTTGCATTTTGGGGGAACCTGGGATGGTGGGGTACCGGCAGGGAGGAAGTTACCTTCTTCGTCACAGGGACGGCCTGTGCTAGATATGTGAAGAGAAGACATCGATCAGGAGACTGCACTTACCATCGAGTACTGGGTGGTAGTTTCGAAACAGTAGGTTGTTTTGACCTACAAAGACGTTGTGTCCATCTTGTACTGGTGGAGAAGAGCGTGCCGGAAGTGAACGAGGTCCAGGCCCATCCGAGTTCTCGAAGTCTTGAGCGTGCGGGCTTGGAGAGCGAGCGAGGACCGGATGAACGGCGTTGGTATGTTGCGTTAGGCCAGATTTATTTCTGAACCAACGCGGGCACTTGGAGCATGCATAATCCATATGATGAAGCAGGCTGTTCAGGAGGAGAGTTAGCGATACGGCAAGTATACACGATGACCCAAACAAACCCCGAATGGACTTTGAAAAACTTGAGCTAGTACTTACACCATTCTCGCGCCACTCACAATTTTCCACCTCAACCACTAAGTAATATGCCCACGCCTGCGCCGAACCCCATACGGAGGACACGTGCATCGAATGCCGACAAGCACTTGGGCTTAATCGACGCGCCAAAGAAAAAGCGCACCCCGACCGAGAAACGCGCTGATGACCAAAGGGTTACTGACTCCCGTGTTGCCAAAGAGGCAGCCGTAGAGCGAGTCATACAGCAGGTGGGGGAGTTGGAGAACGAGATGGCGAACGACCAAGTTGCGGCCATCGCATCCGCGAAACCTATGCGCCCAAAGCCGAGGCAATATGTCAAAGGTAACAAAGGTGAGTATAATCCACTTTACACTGGCATGTCATACTTACCGAATCCTCGTACACCAGGTGCTACTAGTATGCCCAAGGATGTCGCTGATCAAGAGGAGCCTGATGAAGACCCTATGGACGTCGATGAACTGACTACCCAACATCCGAGTCGGGAGAAAGCGGCCAGTCAACGTTTGCGCGAACGCGTTGACAAGGCTCGCGAGCTGAAGGGGAAGTCGTCTTCTCTTTGGGGTAAGCTAGGCGACCAGTCAGCACGTGCGTCTGAGAAAATGAATAACACCGAGGTACAAGAAATGTTTGTTCATCATACCTTGTCATTAGTTACTATGCTGCTACTGACCGAAGCCACCCTTTTCTTTTGCAATCTCCTGGTATCGCACGCCTCGGCCAACGATAGACGGAATCTGGATGGCAAAGTTCAAAGTTGGAGAGCGTCAGTTCCGGCCGACGACCCCAGAAAGGCACGCTCACAAGGACCGAGCGCGGTTGGCTCACGAGCCAGCCTGAGTTCCCGCCACCTCCCCGGGCCTCCACCATCCACCTTATCGGCTAGCACTACCGCCCTCAGCTCCAGAGGCATATCTGCTGTCAACTCGAAACTCACCGGGGGACGACAAAGCGTATTCAACGAAGAACTGGTCGGTGGCACCTTTGGCGATGACCTAGACGACTCCGATGAACGGGCGGCTTTGAACCTCATTGCGGCAAGAACTAAGGGAAGACTCGGGAACGCGGTCTGTTTTTCGCTTCTTTTTTTCATTTCAAAAATAAAACTCACCGTTCGTAGTCCGTGCTCGCCATCTCGAACGATACGCCCCTGGAGGACACACCCGATCCGATTGTGCGCCCCCAAAAAAGAAAGTTACCCGAGCGTGACGACAACGAACTTGCGGCATCGCTTGAGACACGTGGCAAAGCGCGCCTCGTTGATGAAGATACGGAACCGACTGGCGACGAATCCGGCGTCGAGTATGTCGATATAACAGTCGAGCTAGCGAGAGCGAGAGGCGATGATTGGACCGAACCGAGGCAGCCGCCTGACGCACCCCATGACGGCTACAGTTCTGAGGTTGCGAGGGGTCTCAAAAGATACAAAGAAGAGCGTAAGTTAGAAGCAAACAAGAAGGTACTTGAACCTCGCACTCGTGTTTGAAGAGCCCTGTTATGGAATTGACAACGGTGACCCTTCTCACAGTACGACACCTCCGAACAGATCGCGCTGCTTAGGTCTCTCCGCACAACCGACGAAGTAAGTCTCAGATTCTAGGCCCCCTCAGTTGCCCCTCCTGTTACGGAGCTGACAACCCCCTAAATAGACAAATGTGACAGTTGATCTTGATGGTGGCGCGCCTTCGTCCAAAAAGGTCAAGACGCTACCGATCGAGGGTTCGGAGATTACTGTAACAGGAAATGCCACCTCCCCCCCGGATAACTCCACCCCCACGGAATTCCCAGCTGCATGGTTCAAGCAGGAGGCGTGGAGACGCAACGTCATTCCCACGCTGTGCCTCTGGGCTGCCGCACAGGCCGATGTCTGGGCTATCTCGAAGGACAAGATCGTCGACGTCTTGAAGGCCATCCTCCCCGTCGCTTTGCCACAATTTCCCCAGCTTCCGGATCGGCTTAACGTGCGGCACAGGATCGTCGCGGTGGTATGGATTTTTAGTATTTGTCACTAATCAGTTAAGTACTAACAACTACTAAATAGGCGTATCAACGACTTTGTGATTGGCGTCACAGCATCGGATCTGCGGCGCTAGTACTCTGCGCAAGCTTTTTTTCAGGTACGGAGGAGGACAAGATGATCGAAGAAGCGCAGCTCCTTTTGAAGAACCACAGCTACCTGTACGAGAATCTCGACATCGAAAAGCCTGACAAAGCCTTTCGTTCAGATTTCTTGATCACCCTTCTCGCAGAAGCCCACGTTCCCGCCGTCAAGGGTTACCTCGACGTTCCTGGCCTCGTGACATCGACGATGAAGGACGGCGGCGAAATATCTGGGGTTTTGGGTTTCTGTGCAGCCGCGGTAAGCTTGTCGTGTCGGCTGCCTTGATGAAGGCTGAATGGCAGGTCGAGCAGATCCAACGGGGTCTCGTCCTACTCAGTAGCGGCGAGTGTCAAGTCATCGTCGACAGCAAAGGGAAGATCGAGGTAAAACTCCCAGCGACTCTCAACAAGTCGTCTGGAAAAGTCAGCTCGACATCCTATCAGTTTTCGGAGCAAAACTGGGGGATCGTCACCAGAAAACTCACGCGCGCTGCCGTGCGTCGCGACAACACGGCCCGAAAGGCTATTATGGACCAAGCTCGAGCCCTCGCCGTCAAGTCGAACCCATCGCGAGCTGACAGTACGTCGGACGGCGATGAATCTGACGGGGAATACGGACTGATCTGTAGGACCGTTCTTTATTTATCAAACATAACTAATGTTCGTTATTGTAGAAATCCTGTCCGTTTCCGCCCATCCCCGTCTCAAGCCTGTCTCGGTTCAGTGGTCCTGCGCTTTTGCCTTGCCTCGTCGAGTGATTCTCGTTTCGTGTTTCGTCATTGACTCATTGCTGCCCCGACTCTTTTCTATTTCGTTTTTCTGCCCATCTCTTTTTTACTGCCGGTAATCAATTTGTGTCCCCCGCTTGCACAGTGCTTAGTAATATCCCCCCATGTTTTACAGCCGCTTACAGCCAGCTTTTAGACCCACTTTTTTTTCCCTTACTGTGACCGCTTGTTTGCTTTTTAGCTTTGATTACATTTTGTGCTTGATTTTATTGGATATTCATTTTGTGTGGACTATTCCAAGTGCGTGACAAGTGTGAGTCAAGCAAATTTAAGTGAGCTGTAAGTAATGGGATCTGCTTAGACTACTTAACCACTATCTGAAAAATCACGAGCACTAAGTGTGAAATAAGCAGTTATAAGTATGAGTAAGTAATGTGTGGATTTCCTGATGTCGCCTCGCGGATGGGGGGCAGAGGCGCGATCACCGCCTTGCTGAAGCTCGAGCGTCGGACGACGACCTTTTCCTCTACAGAGTCGATCTCATCAATCAGCTGGGTCTTGCCGTCGCTGACACCGCTTGTTGTAGCAGAGGATCCGTTTGCGGCGTGATTATGACTGCAACACCATATCAGATAGCGCTACAGACTTGGTAGCGGGGAAGATGACCCACATGAGCTTGCGAACTGCACCGTCTGGGTTGGACATTAGCTGCCGATACGATCCAGATTCGAGAATGATGCCGCGACGGATGTAAACGAGCTGATCGAAATGTTTGAGATACGCAATACTGTTGGTAACGACGATTCTGGCTTTCGTGGAAAGGAGACCCTGAGGGCCGATGACGTTATCTTTGGGAGGTCCAGTGTCAGAAAATGCTACGGGCTGGGATCAGATATCACGAACCAAATATGTGACGTGCGACATGAGAGTCGACCGCGGCCAAAACGTCGTCGAGGAGCGCCCTACACTCGCATATATCAGTACGTGAAGATCATAGATGCTGATTACCAACTGACAAATCAGCTCTGGCATATACGGCGCGAGCCAGTGCAATTCGAGCGCGTTGCCCACCGCTCAGCTAGAACCACGAATAAGAGACACGATGTTATCGAAAACAGAGGACACCAACAGTGATTCCTGCAACAACGTTCGTCAGTCGTCACAATATCTTTCCATCAAACACTCACCCTTTTCACCGACTTCAGTCAGGTCTCCCTGTGACAGAATGGCCAAATCAGGTTTCAACGCACAAGCTAGCCACGATAATAAGCGAACATGATCTCCTATGGAACAACGAAAATACGCACCTTCCACGACGAGATTATAAAATGACTCGTCGTACTCGTGTGAGAACAGAATATTGTCGCGGACAGTGGCGGACATGATCCTTGTATGAACAAGTAAGCAAACTCGACGCCGGCACTCGTCATTCTGCACTAACCAGGGGTTCTGAGTGGCATAGGACACGGTACCTGACAACACAATTTCTCCTTCCAGCTTCCGCATGTCGCCGATGATGGCAGACAGCAAGCTGCTCTAAGAGTACCGACCTGTTGAGGCGTGTTCCTTCCAATGCCACAAGATGATGCTCGCCTTTCCAGCTCCGACCCTCCCAAGGATACCCACCAACTCACCTTTCCGCACCGTCATATTGATGCCTTCGAGGACAGGTTGAATACCATTTTTGGTCCATTGGAACTCTCCGTCTCTAATCGATAAGACCTCGTCGCCGATCGACAGAGATTGTTTTTCAATCCGCTTCACGCCATCTGGCTGGAGTTCCTCTGCGTGCAAAAAGTCTGAAAGACGGTTGACAGACACGATGGCCTCGATGATGTTGGAGGTCACTTGACTAAACTGCAAACAAAGGAAGGTGAGTAATGGTGGAACAAAAAAGAGGCATCGAATACCATTGCAAGAGGGAACTGCAGAAGCATGAAAAGGGAGATGGCAGGGAAGATGATGTCGGCGGTAAGGGGCTTGGCTGAGAACACTGAAGCAGTAGCGAGAGAGCTGAATGCAACGATCACTGTTGCACAGTCAGAAGGGAAGCAGCTGAGACGTAAGGCACATACAGGGGATACCGGTCCAGAGGGTCGTATTCATCGCGGTGGCAATACCAATCTTTTTGAGCATCTTGAGATAGGTGCAAAGGTCTTGCATTCTTGTCGCATCATCGGGGCACGAACGAGTTTGAGCAGAAACTGGTGACGCTTCAAAATAGCTGCAACACCGTCGTCCATCAGAGCTCGCGATGCGAGTGGTTCTGAACTCACACTGGCAAGTGACATTGAACTCGGTACGAATTTTAGAGCATTTCGTCTTTCAACATCGTAGTCATCGAGGCAACGCTTCGTAATTTTGGTGACACGAGGATCGTCAGGGTCCAAGATTTCAGAATGAGAGTCTGAATCAGAATTGTTTGAGTTTTTCCGACCGAAGTGAGGTCGCTCTTCCTCATTCCCGACCGCTTCGTAAGCCTTGGAACGAGAATATGGAAGCCCGTGCGATCCCGGGGGGATCCCATAAAAGACCATCAAGTTCGCAAAGACCCCTTTGTTCCTATCGCCTCCATCATTCATCTTGGAGCCGTTCGGTTCGACGTTGAGGTCGACTTCCTCCAAGCCTCCTCCATCATCCTCTCTTATCGGGGCCTGTGCCTTTGGGTCGAAGTGGTCGTCGTCCCTATAGTTGGGTTCATCCGCGAAACTGACCCTGTTCGGTCTCATGGGACGGGGAACCGATTCGGCATCGTATGCAGGTTGCGGAGGAGGAATGTCGTGTGGGTCCTGATAAGAAGCAAGCGCGTACTTTTCCATAGAGGTATTCTTCTTCTTCGTCTCAAATTTCTTTGCTGACGCCCCAATGTCCTCATCTGCGTCATCATCGTTCAGTGTTAAGCTGGAACTGTAAGATCGCGGTTGACTTCGCGATGAGTTCTGTACAGGGGTTGCCCGGGGGCGTGGGGCATTCTGGTTCTTGCTATCAGCGACGGTGGACTGGGGAACAAGATGAAGGTTTTCTGGACGATAGCGTTCTCTATGCGCGGGAGGAGGCGCAGACGGTGTCAGGATATGAAAGGAGCTGGGGTAGCCCACGTCCCCCTCCAGGCAAGATCATCCCATTGGAGTGGAAATCGCGCATCAGGGTTGCTTGAGATGGTGATGAAGTGTGTCTAGGTCCAGCCTGAATGTTCTTAGCGCCATGAGGATCTCTGCGCATCCTCAATTATTGAACGATGCTCGAGGGAAATTTGAGAGGCAAGCTGGATTTTCCAGATTTGAAGACGTTTTCGTATCTATGAGTGGTAACCACACGTCGTCCGACCCAACCGCAAAGTAGTTGGCAGCCATTTCTTGAGTTACGGAGACTTGCTCTTCCATGTCAAGAAAGCGGGCCAGGTTGGTACCGTGACCGCCGCATCCATTGGTTGATAGGTCTTGTCCTAGATTTCTTTACGACAGCAGCGCTCGAATTCAACGACGAATTGTCGTTATCATGGTGTTATGTAATCTTTTTCCGCGGGTATTAAATTTGGGCGACTCATTGTCCGTTCTAATTCCCTCGACGCCGGGCCAGAGAATCAAAAAAGGCGAAAAACCTGAGCTTCACGTGAGGACGGACCGCGTGAAGCCCGGTTGCTGTGATTAGATAAACAGAGAAGAGAGGTAGTACAAAAACGAACAGCGCCGAGAAGCGAAACGAGGGAAATTTAAACACTAAGTAAACAAGGTATAATTATTAATCTAAACAAAAATGGCTAAAGAGAAAGAGGATAGTAAATATTCTTATCAAAGAATTGGTTTAGGAAAAAATCACGAGAGTGTTCTAGGGCGTTGAACATTGTCAAACGAGAGTCGGCGGTAGCACCGAAGCGTGGAACGAGATTCGCGAATGCACGTATTTGGGTGAGGGGGATGATATCCCCCATGCGGTCTGCAGAAGAACGCACCGCTCTCTTAAGGACATACATCCGGGTCGACAGATCGCGACCACTCGGACCTGACTGAGGAACAATGTCAAATCGTTGAGCATAGGTCAAAAATCGGTCGGCCCATGTCCACTGTTGGTTACGTTTTCCCAAGGGACGCATGATTAGCCGTAGTTGTACAACAGAATGCCCTGTTAAGTGTCACATCATTAGAAATACGCAGGTAATGGACCTAGATTCTGCTCACCTTGCATGCCGCTCGTCGGCCACACGCATGAATGATCAGTATTCGCTATCACTGTGTCGTAACGCCCGTACTGCCAGTCACCTTCCGGAGGCATCGCATGAAGGGTTTGTGCGGGTAGAATGGTGTTTGTGTGGAACTCGGTGGTCTGCAATCGAAGTTTGAACCAAACCTGAATATTTTCGAATGGAAGAACGGAGGTGTTTGATGCTCTACGAAGTCCGCCGATTGGACGCATTGCATGAACACCGTTGGCTCGCTCATGCGAGTAGAAATCGGCCAGAGCAGCTCGTAGATCAGGAAGTTGAAAGAGCTCGGCAGCAGCGGCAACAGATATTGAGCGTATTGAGGGGTCGTAAGCGAGGTTGAGAGCCGCAGTACCATTGGAAAAAGTGCGGTGCGGCAATGGAATAGTTCCCTCCTTTGAAGACTCCAGGGCCAGTGCGCGGGCGAAATAATCGACAGGGCGTCTAGGAGGCACTATTTGAGTTACAGGTGTTTCGGTAATCCCTTTATTGTCACGATAGCCATCCTCTTCATTCCTTTCACCCTGAGTGTTAATGTGGGGGGGAGCGGTTTTTAGAGACAGTGCAAGATCAAAATTCCTGCACTTCTCCAAGCGGTCGAGGTGCCGACAAATTTGAGGGTCGTAGTTGTTATTGTTGCTTGCACGCGCAGGGTCTTTGATCTGCTCGATGTGTGCATGCTCGGTGAGGTCAGCTGACCACTGAATAATGGCACCAACCCTTGGAATACTCGGCGCGATACTTTGCATTAGCTCCAATTTGGGGATGTGCCAGTTTGCAATGAGCCTGCCTCCCTTTCCCTGACGTACGCCGGCATCGAGAATAGCCTGTTTGTGCGAATGGAATTCGTTTAGGGCGGATGAAATAAGAGCGAGGTCGTCATCGCCGATTTCGTACGCCTGCACACGGTACCGAAAGTCCATCAGTGCTCTGATGGCGGTGACCACATTGCGAGGTGCAGAGCCGGCAATAACTGGAATAATGAAACGTTGCATATCGCGATAGGTCCGACCTGTAACCTGTTTCAGCGCTGAAACGCCTTCTTTGAAATGAGCCAAGCCCGTGACAGGATGGAGGACCGAGAATCGGAAGTCGATTTCGGCAGGGCCCAATGCGTTGATGCACCACTTGAGGTCATGATCACCGAACTCCTTGTGAAGGTGATGAAGTACTTCGGCCGTAAGAAAACGACTAGGACATGACAAAGGAAAGTCGCGGAAAAAAGGTTTATCAACACCATTCAAACGCATCTTCTGCGCTTCTCGGAAGTACGCCTCGATGTCTTGGGGATTAGCTTTCTTAGCTACAGCTGCGAGTTGGGCAAGCGTAGTCGATGCGGTCCGCGCTTCATGCTGAAATGGATCCCCGAACTCTGTGTACTTAGCCATCGTGACCGGTGATGTTTTTCCACCGACTCCGGCAAGCATTGCTGCTTCGGGAGTATCGACAATGTAACTGGCTATGGTGGTAAAACAATACCTCTGGTAGCCCCGAGGGTCACTTAACATCGACCCGACGGCAGCGGCACGCTTCAAGGGGTCAAGAACTATGTCGAGACAATGATGAATGAGGCGGGATTCGAGTACACCCTTCATCCGTTTGTTTTTATGAAGAAACTTTGGAACTGGAAGAAGCGCTGCAAGTAAGAAGGTGTGGGAGGAAAGTTTGAGTCGCGTATCCATCTTGATGTTGGCAAGGCTGATCAATAAAGGGTGAGCGACTCGATCACCAGTTAGGACCGAGATGTTGGTTTTGTCAGAAGAAAGAATCGTTCCAAGCAGAGTAGCGCCTTGAGGTAGTTGAGACTAGTAGAGGTTAGTACACGAATTTTCGGAAACACAACGTATCCGGGCCTACCTGCATCTCCCAAGCGTCGTCCCCTGACAACCATTCCGTATAGACACGGCACAGGCACTCGGCTGTCCTGTACAAGCGAAACGGTACGAACTCCATCGCATCGGCAAACATTGGATTGTTGAGGAGGTATTCGAGAAGTTCCAGCGAATCGCGCCAGTAGAGAAAAACGGGCCGTTTGGTCGGATGAGAGGTAGGGATTTCACGGGACATCCAGCGAGGACCACTTGGCAGTAGTTCAGCACGTTTTCGCAGTTCCTTTGCAGTTCGAAATGAGATAGGTAAACTTTTCATCTACACCCCAGGTGAATTCATGTATCTGAAAAGCCAAGACAAAGAGACGAACCAAATTGAGGGACAAAAGAGAATCAATTGCACCCATGCTCAAACCTGAGCGAAGGAGCCAAGAGGCTAGCTCCCAGTCACCTGAAGAACCGAATGGGTAGTAAACATTCAAAAGTCGGTGCTTGTTGAATTCGTCTGCTTCGAACTTGTCGAGAAACGTTGTCCCACCCTCATATACTTGGGCGGCTCCAGGAAAAAAGTGAGTCGAAGAGGACCGGCGTTCAGGTGGCTCTTCCAAGGCCGGTGCATCTTCTGCACCCTCAGGTAACTCGTTTTGGCCTAATTCATGGAGACCTTGCACGATCGAGGGCTCGTCGATGCTCATGGAATCGTGGTCTACAATAGGGGTCTGGTTTTCATGGAGACGAACAAGGTTATCTGTCCAATTTGCGCAACCCGACCGCGGTTGGCTCATATGTCTTGCTACGGATTCGTGATTTGCGAAACCACCCTTGCCGCAGGAAGGACAGCGCATTTTCAAGTTGACAAGCTTGGTTACAATAATTTGGACAAGTTTGAAGCTTTGAAGGTGGAAGCGTGAGAACATTTCGCAAACAAATAAACAACCCTTCACATCCATGCCCAACATTGGAGCGCAAATCTCGGCACGCAGAAGTTTATCCGCGACTTCAGAGCAATCCAGGACCCGAACTCCCTTCTTTCAATCAAAAAAAAGATTCCTTGATGAGGTCTACGCAACGTACCATGATGGTTCTGCAGTAAGTTATCTTGACAGCGTTGCTACAATCGTTGATAGGCTGTAAATCACATAATAGACAGATAATACCGATATAACAAATCAGGAGGCATGTTTGGTACTCGAGATTGTTCGTGCCCAACGTGAAGTATCCCGTGCACAAAGAGCGTTGGCGGATTGTGTGGTTCGAGAGCATGAGAAGATCGTTCAACTGCATCGCTTCAAGGCCCAGCAGTCGCAGAACATCATTGATGTCAAGGATCTCGATATTGGAAACATTAATGCACTATTCCGCACTCATGGCCAACTCCCGCCCGTCCCACCATTATGCCGGCCTACTTCATACAAGGTTCGAAGGTCACACAGAAACGGTGAGTGGACATCGCATTCGAATTTTGTCGTTTAGGTACATGGCTTACTACTTGATATTCGATCAGGTATCTTGACTCACCCAGTTGGTGGGCGACTGCTTGCCGTGCAGCTCGACTGACATCCTACTACATAGCCAATTTTTATTTTCGTGCCCCTGGTTGTGTATATGGTGTATGAGTTTTTGCCTGCATGCGCACGTACATACTACGTAGTACTACAAAGCAGTGTCTTTGTCGCGGTGGCATCAATGCATTAGTTGTTGCTTTGTCGTATGGGAAAAGGAAAGAGAATTAGAACAGTGATGACGGGGACGAGAACATATGTGTGTAGTCACCAGTACAGATCGATCACCAAGCTCGCAAATTCGCTACGAACTGCACGTGCTGGTTGTCCCGCGCGTCCGCACCCGAAACGAATCGTCGTATTGGTTCACGGTTTCCAGCGGATGCTCATACCTAAAAAGAAATACAACGATAAAGGCATGCCGGTCGGGTCAGGAGCAGAACGAAGGCAAGCAGAAACAAAACCACACCTTTGGCTACTATCCTCTGCGCCTCGTTCCGATACTCGGTGACGAGCCACTCGATTCCCTGATTGTGCTCTACCACTGGCAGACCCAATGTCTGCCCATACGTTTGCATCGTTTCCATCAACGATACGGTTTACGGATACACCTGCACTTGATGTCCTTGTCCATGATCATGTGTGACACCTGAAAGTCCAACCACAGCAGGTTCCAGACCTCCCTGAACAGCCTGCGTTAAGCGCGAGCCAGAACCCGTCCCAAGGAGCCGATCTAGAACAGACGTCCATTGACGGACATGTCTCATCGGTTAATATCGTACAGCTATACGTCAAATACCGGTCAGGTGTCGAGCTTGTTGCGGAACGCGGTTGATTCGGACTGCAGCTTTTGACCCTCTGCATACAATTCCCAACCTCATCCGAGCACGCCTTCAACACGCTTCATGTAGGTCAGGAGTTGATCGATTTGTCGACCCCTGTATCTGAGACAATTGAACTGGAAACGATGGCGTCAGCCAGCACGGTTCGAGAGAAGTGACGCAATGTGCACCTTATTGTGTAAATGTTTGGTGTGCTCCTTAACAGAGTCGATGAGTAGGAGTGGTCGGGATCGTTTGAATTGAAGATGAAAGATTGGCGAAACTTGATAAAGACACGTTAACAAGCAGTCGGAGGATGTACATACATACTTTTAGCGTGTGTTGTGTGTGTTTGGTGGATAAATGGAATCCCGTGATCTAATCTACAAATGTAGTAATAAATTCGCACAACTCCGTTTGCAGGGCGAGGCTCGAATTGACGCGAGAAAACCCTCCCCCACTTACTAACGTGGGAGTCGGGGACTTGACTTGTGGGTTCATGTGTAAATCTATCTTCAATGAAGTTCCATCATTTGTGACGGCGTTGCGCCGCGTTCTTCCGCGCTCAGATGACACATGATTCATTCACATCATCAGTTTAACTAATTCATGATGCGATTTGTTCCTGTCTTGTTGGCTTCTCATTATTAAAGGTATGAGGGTGTACGTTTCACCGCCAGCCCTTTCCACTCCACTACAATGCGGTTCAATACGATAACCATGTTTTCAGTCACCGGCAGCCTGGTTGCTCTGGCAATTGCAAATCCTGTTCCAAACCGGATGGCGGGTGGTGGCATGGCCATACCACTCGTCAGGCACGAGTCTCCCTTTTTGAATTCCAACAAAACCATTTATCTCGACCTAATCACATCTCATGGTATATCAGTCAGGGAGTACGTGCAATGAACAGTTATATCTGCTCTGCTCAGCCATTTTAGGAAGATATTTAGTGGCCTGGACAATTACGAGAGGAACACGGGGACGATGCATCCTTTCGATGTGAAACGGAGCGAGTCCGAACTCGGAACGCGTGGCACTGTCGTCCCGCTGACACCTTTTGGACCTGATCTTTGGAATGTCAAGATTTCTGTTGGCACTCCTCCCCAGACCTTCAACAGTAAGATTTCCTTGTATTATTCTGACTTACACTGATACTACGTCACGCGGTCACAGTGTGGATCGACACTGGTTCAAGGTAAGTATTGATGTTGTAACATGCTGCATATGACGGAAGCAAGTATAACATTAAGTACCCGCCGCTCGGCTATGTCAGAACCAGCAGTGACGCCGACTCACTCACGCAAGCCAGCAATAAGCAGGACAAGCAGTCAAATGTATTAAGCAAATTGTAAATAAAACTTATAACACTCCCCGTCCAACCCGCTACCCGTGAGCATCGTTTGCGGTGCCGTCCTCGTCCTCGTCGTCACGTCGCCGTGTCGTCGGGAGGCGTTGTCCCCGAGTTGCGTTATCGTCGTTTCGTCATCCTCCGAGTCGTCCTTGTGGTCACATCGCCGTGTGGTCGCGGTACCGCGGTGACGCTGACATCGATCGCCGTGTCGTCTCGCCGTGCCGTGTGGTCGCCGTTCTCGCCATGCCGCCGACGCCGTGCCGTCTCTCCGTCCTCCCCGTCGTCGTTTCGCCGTGACGCATGGTCCCCCCCGTCTTCGTCCTCCTCCTCGTCGCGTCGTGGTACGACGCCGTGGCAGTCGTCGCGTTGCGGTGCCACGTCGACCGTCGGGGGGAGTGTACTATTCCAGTCGCGTGGCGACCTCACGCCGTGGGGTGCGCTGGCAGCATATATGAGAATGTGAGGTGAAGGAGAAAGAAAGAGAGAGAAAGGGAGAAAGGGAGAAAGGGATAAAGGGATAAAGGGATAAAGGGATGAACGCATGTTGTCGAAGTGTTCGTCCTCGCGTTCGTCGTTATATCGTCCGCGTCGGTCTCCCTGCCCTGCCGTGGCGTCGTCGTCGTCACGCATAGGTGGGTGAGTGGGAGGGAGAGAGGCGGGGGCATCGTTGGCATGTCGGGGGCACCGTGGTCGAGGTCTGGGGCGGGTGTAGTGAGGGAGGATCCGATAAGTTGTTGTCGTCGCGTCGTGGGGCAAGTGGACCGTGTACGCCTGCCATGGACTGGAACAAAAGACGGAGGTGGGATTAGATGAAGCACGGCGACGCAGGAGGGGCTCGGTGCCTAAGTGCCGCGCGCAAGAGCGTGAGAACTAAATTCGTAAGCACCGCACTGAGTTCAAATTTCAAACTTAAACGTTTCGCAAACTTATCTGTACTTGACGACTCGGATACGGCGACGGCGACAACGACGACATAGACAATTCGTTGTCCACTGATCCCCGAGGCGATTTTTGCAGCGGGTGTGGCACCTCCAGCCATTGTTGTCTACCGCAACTTTGACGAACACACAAGACGGAGTACGTATACCCCTATCAATCTTCCGCATTGCTGAGGACCAAGTCGCGACCCTGATGCTCTATGCCGTTAGCGGAAAGCCCTTGGCCTACCTCGTCGATCCAAATGACCAGAGCAGCCAGAGCTACATTGATGCGCTCAAGCCCGTTGCGGCCGAGTATCGCGGCAAGGTCAACTTTGTCTGGATCAATGGCACCAAGCTGCCAAGGCATTGAAGCTTGTTGATCCCAAATGACCTAGCTTCGTTGTTTAGGATCTTCCAGGACAAGGCCATCGAAGCTGAGGCCATCGAAGCTATGGTTGCTGACTAGGTCGACGGCAAATTGCTTCCCAAGTTGAAGAGCCAGCCGATTTCGAAACCCAAGACGAGAGCATGATTATGGTCGTCGGCCAGCAGTTTGATGAAATTGTCTTGGATGACTCGAAGGATGTCTTCATCAAGTTCTATTCTAGTTATGTTGTCCTTTTTCGTGAACGACGCCCATTTATGCAGGTCCGTGTAGGTGCGTCACGGCGACACTCCTAGTCATAGGGATGCGACAGTGCGGGCAAGATGAGGGTGAGTGCGAGGCGAGGGTGGGGACGGCGATTTCGCAATGACCGGACTACATTATTTTCGCTAGTTCAACTTCGTAGACGCAGGTATAGTGTATAAAACAACATATGTACCATAAAATAACAAGTGTTGTGTATTTTGTGGAAGTGCCGAACTGGGGGTTACCTAAGGCATAGTACGTTTGAAATTCCCATCCGTTCCTCGACAATCACCGAACCAGTACTAGTCTGGACCGTGTTCGCCGTTCGACGAAGACCACGAGCTGTCGACGCTTGGTGGGAAGACGAGATTTGTAACTAAGAAACTTGAAGAGTCACCGCAGTCATCGCCGGCAATTAGATCAATCACCGGCGTCTTTGAATCTGGTCGTACCTGGCGTCCGGAAGCAGCCACGGCGTGACGTTCATCCTAACGTCGTGGACTACCTGAAGACGAGACTGGGTACCGTAATCAGATGAACGGCCACTGGCACATGCCTGCGACCCGAAGAGAGTCGTCGGAAGCGAATACGATGCAGAATACGTGGCAGAACTTTGTTAATTTTAGCGGGCTGGGTTTGGGCCACAATTGAGTTTGCTATCCCGAGGATGATTAATGATTATCGATGATTTTTGTCTCGCTGTGATGTGATGTGCTATGATTCCCGTATGTTTTGAGAACGATGTATTGGTGAATATTTGAATGCTCAATCTACTTGTAACTATTGGGACTCTGCGACGTGTTGTGCATCAATATTAATGTACCTTTTGTTTCTTTTTCTTGATATCTGCTTCCTTCAACTTGTTCCGAGGATGAATTGTAGACAAAACAATAGTAAACCCAACGACTTCCGAAGTACTGTACTAGCCCGATCGATTCGTCAGCCTGTGTGACGCGTGACACGATCTACCCGGAGTTTCGTTCGTCGTCAGCCGGTGTGACGCGTTATAACGCCAAAATTTTCGGC
>JBBPNU010000154.1:0-26126 GCA_038091055.1 Leccinum angustisporum
ATGCTCGCATCGCTGGGTACGAAGCACACGATGGTGAATCACCAGGTGGGTCGCGCGTGTTACGATTGGTTCGTTTGCATTTTACTGATTCGCTTGCTTAGCCCCTCGAGTTTTTGTCGAGCCATCAAGACATGATCGTGATTATGCTCAAAAACGACAACGAAGAGGTGGCGTTGTCGTATATGGAAGAGATGCGTCTACGAAGGCAACACTGCACCCAATCCCGTCTCCTCCCACAGCGACGCCATCCCATCACGCTAGTGACCGACATGTACTGGTCGCGCGTGCCCAACGGCCATCCCACCCCCGTTCACCGTACCTTTGACAATGCTGACCCAGACACGAGGCTGGAACTGGGGCTGGGGCTGGTTTCGGTGGAGGCTGCAGGATGTGGCAGACAATGGGACGGCTGGTGTGCTGTCTGCGAACCAGCTGTTGGACGTCAAATTGATTTTGAAGGCCATACAAATTGTTGAAGACCATTGGGCCACTATTCATGCAGACCTGATGTTACTATGTTTATTGGGATCATTATCATTATTTCTTAGGGCTCCAATATTATAGTAAATCTGAGTAATGTATTTTTGGTCTGCATTCAGGCCAGTGGTCACGGTGTTTTGTGATTTGGATCTAAGTTGACTTGCCAGCCTGAGTGGTGTCACTCAGAGTGCAAGTGTTACCAGTGTGATAAGTCTAATAACAGTACTAATCTACCTACCATGATAGCACTTGATCCTGCTCTTGGAAACCTTCAAGTTCAAGGCCAACTTTAATCTGCACTATCTGTACTATCTGTACCATCTGTACCATCTGTAGTCACTGTACCATCTGTACCATCTGTATCATCTGTACTTGGTCTGTATCTGGTCTGTACCTCTGTAGGCTCTGTGTGAAATTTAGTGTTTTGCTGATGTACTTGGAGGGAGTGGATGAGTTATCAGAAGTTTGCCGGGCACCACACCCAAGCGCGGCATCCACGTCATACTAGTGGGTAGTATGTAGCAGAGGTGATCCAAGTTGGTCCTGGAAATTGATCCTGGTTCTTCTTCTCCAGATGCGCCATCGATAATTGCTTGTTACGAGGGTCCACTCTCAACGACAATTTTCCAATTTCAATCCAACCGGATGAAGGTATCGATCGATTAATACCCCACATCAAGGACACACAACCGGATCTGAGGAGCGTAGCAGGATATCGGGAGTTGAGAACGAACTCCGAGAGAATCTGAACAAGATGGGTCACGGTGGGCCACTTCAAGGGGTCACTTCGGCATCCAATTTCCTGGATGTGCCAGTTTTCGCCCCTTTGCTACGTGTCGTTGTCGAAGTTTCCGCGAGTACCAGTTAGTTTATTGTATGGTCTTACTGATTCTTTCTGATTCGGTCGACGAATCCTCCTTGGAGCGCCGCCGAGAAGACTTCATGATCCAAGTGCGTCCGAGTCCTTATGTAAGTAAAATAAATCGCCATCTGAACTTTCGGAACCTTTTGTGTTTCATGAAACGCGACGCCGTGACTCCGAAGAACTCATTCCTGTAACTCCACTGCATCCGGTCTTCGGCCAGTTTGAAGACGCCTGCCCACACCGGAACAATGTCAGAAGGATAACCAGTTCGTTCAAGTTGGAAAGTGTCCGACGGATCTGCACAAATACGAAGACCAGCATGTAAAAGCGGTTGACGAGGTGTTTAAAGTGGTCCATATCAACCTCGACCTCTTCACAAAGGTTCCAGGAACGAATTACACGATGGACTACAGCCCTTCCTGGGCCCTTCTTCATCGGCCAGTTTAAGAACGAGACGGGATCCTCAATCTCGGGGCTATATATACAAGCTGTCTCATGCTACTTGGAACGTCGCCGTCGAATTCGACTGGGGAGAGGTCGAACCCGAGGCGGAGGGCGGATTTCGCGCCTCCGAATTCGCCGCGGGGTCCACAACCGCCTGTTCCAGCCGTGGTGAAGGATGTTGTTGGACGACGAAAGTGAGTCGTGGTTTCTCTTACCACCGTTTGTCCTTTTCCTTTTACTCTTTCGTAGCCTTGTGAGGGAGAGTTCACAGAGCACGAGCGGTCTTTCGGTGGACTCACACCCTGAATCGTTGCGCCCGGGCGAAGACAGGCCTTGCCTGAAACAGTTTACGCACGCGTCGCGGGTTCCGCCTCCCTGATCGCCTTCGAGCAACGTAGTCGTTCCCGATGCGTCTTCGTCGTCGGGGGGAGGAACGACGACAACAAAGCGGATCGCGAGTCAGATAGCGCAGGTGTACAAGGAGAGCCAGGAAGGAGGACGTCATGCGAGCGGGGACGAACTGAGGATCGGGATGCATTACGTGCGGACGCTCGGGGAAGGGTCGTCAAACGTACGGTCGTTGTCTGACAAGTCGTTTTCGTCACACATACACACACACCGCAACAACACAATGGACGCAACGACGACGGGAAACAACAATGTCAAACGGCGCGACGACGTGGTATGGTGCGTCAGTTCCCGCCTCTCTCCCTCTCCTTCTCCCCACCCCATGTCAGGCCTTGCCTCACCGCCAGCGCATGCCCCCTCGACGCGACGACGACGACGACCCAATGACGCAAGGCATGAACAACAACGACAATGCTCCCCCTCATCCGCAACGACAACGATACACACTCGCTCCCTCACGCGCAACGTCGTCGACGACCCGCACACACACACACACACACACACACACACAACACACACACACACAACACACACACACACAACACACCCTCGTCCGTCATCACGACAACGCGTGCACGCGCGCTCCCTGACGCACAACGTCGACGACGACGTGTTCCCCATTCCGGCATCGATGTCGGCGTGTGGCGACTGCCGCGCACTCTCGTTCCGCCGAGAGTGCACGACGGTCATCACGCGCCATTGTCTGGCTCTCGTTCCCTTTGCCTCCGCTCGCTCAGCTACATGCCCGCGGGTATGACAACGGTTTAGCATACATGAAAATACTTATTCTTGACTTTGAGCATACGACATCATTGGGAGAGCGCAGATGGAGCGGTACATGGTATGTGCACAAACACGACGAGAGTATGATTCCGTTGAGCACGCCCTACTCAACACGGCTTATGGATGAGACTCGCATTTTCATCAACACTTCCGCACCACGAGGGTATCACTCGCAGGTGGACCATGAAACTTGAAGGTCAATTGTAACCCAGAACCCACGATTGTTGGTCTCGCTGTATCCAGAAGGCTAAGGTTGGCGCCATTTCCCTTCACAGTTAAGACCTTTCTAACCTACTTTCGTTCCAGCTCTTCGTTGGCGGCCACCTAGTCATTGACAATTAATTGAACTGGTCAACGTCGTGGGGAATAAATCGTTAACAGGTTAACTCGAATCTTTTCCTAAGGAAGACGAGGCACTGAAACTTATTCCCAATGACCACCAGGACTTGACAAATGAGAGCGGGAGACGGTTTGGATCCGAAGCACAGAAGCGCAATCCGTGCAACTGGCAAGGGTTCTGCAAACTTCATATACATGCCAGTCGGGATTCGGCGGAGCAATACAGTGACTGCATCCAAAATGACAATGACCGCCCTTCGCTGTCTCGTTGTTCGACGACGACGACGAATTTTTTGTCGTCCCACGCCGAAACGGCTGCTCAACGCGTCACGAAGTACGAAAATGGCGCGTCCAACGATGCCGCCAACACCCTCCTTTATTGATCGCGCGCCCCCATGGCTGCCTGCGACGACACCGTCACCCACGGCCATCTTGGCACAAACGGCGCGCGGTCGCGCTGCCGTCTCGATATCGACGACCGCGCGTCCCCCCAACGCCTCCGACCACCTTGTGGACATTCGGTCAGTGCCTCTCGTCGCGCTCCGGTACGACCATGGCGTATCCCTCGACGCTGTCGTACTGTCTGTCAGCCTCCTCGTCGCCAGAGCGCCCTCATGGCTGCCAACTGCAAAACCGTCGCCCTGGACTCGGACAACTCCCTCGACGCGCTCGACCAGCACGACCACATTACCCTCCTCGTCTTTCGTGAGCCCCTGTGGCTGCAAACTTGCACGGCGACACTTATCGTCACTATCGTCAACTCATGTGCGTGCCGAAACGGCTGTTGCTCCCCTTCTCATCACGATGGCGCCACATCGCCTTCGTGCGTCAATGGCGAAACCGTCGCCCCATATGATCACCCTGACGCAACCTGTGCGTCCAATGACTCTGCCAATGCCATCACCATCTCTCTCGGCGACCTCATTGATACGACACGCACGTCTAACGACGCTACCGTCGACCATGCCGACATCCACATCATGACTCCTCGTCTTCGCCGACGAGTACTTCGCCAACACGGACAGGTCCAACGCAAATGCGCGCCTCTCGCTGCATCCCTCATCGTTTCTGAAGCCTACAGCTCCGACGTCAATGCCGAAGATCGCAGACGCGGTTTCCGGCTACCCAGGCGGGTGACGAAACTCATTATTTCAGAGTGTCGTAGTAGGACGGTATCTTGGTAGCTCACCCGAATTGAAGTCTATTCAGAGTGTGATTAGACGAGTTATAGGAGATGATTGAAAAATCTATGGTCTGCTCTCGCCAACAGTCTGCGTGTGATTAACCTTTCAATGATTTGATCTTTCTTTCACAGTCTAGTAATCTACAAAACCCGACTGTAAAATCAAACAGACTCAGGCTAGCGTTTGATTGCCCGTCTAAGCTGGACCATTCCGCACGGTTTATCTTGTCCCTTCCGCAGTAAATGAATGTGATAGAACAAAACTATGGATTACAGGAAGTATGCCAGTGGACATTGAGTGGACATCAACATTCAAGTTCGCAGTAAGATACAGTCGAGAGAAACACCAGCACCTAGCCACACCTTTCCAGAGAAAAACCGACAGGCACACCGTTAGCAACGGCAGGAACGTTGTGGAAACATGAAAAGAAATGTGGACTTCAAGTTAAGGTGTAGGACTCGGAGGGCTACTAGTAACCGCGAGCCCTCACGAGTGATGACTCATGCCCAGCGCGTAGGTACCCTTCACGGTGATGACCCCATGTTTACTCCCAGCTGAGCATTTCTTGAATCAGCTTCACCACGACTTCGTGAGAGTATTGGAGGCCCAAGGGAGCTGGTCACGGGTCACCTCACTCGGACCGAGCCGCGACATACCAAATCAGGTAACCGCTCGAACGGCAGCGTGCCGCGGCAACTGCATACCGTACACATTCGTTTTCAAGTTATACTACAACGTCCAACTTTTCCATCCACTTTTCAATCGACCCACCTCAGCCGCCGCCTCCCGCCCAACCATTCATCTCGAAACCAGATCCGAGTCATCCGCAAGACCGAATATGTTTCCCAAATTCCCGCGCAGACGGCAGATCTCGAATGAGAGAGTGGTTCCTACTTTTCTTGCCCGGTGAGCCATGACCATGACGACCTCACTATATCTCCAGACGAGCCCCCTTTTTTTCAGACTGGCAAGGTCCGTGCTGGATCCGTCACATCCATAGGCTCCTGGAAGCCACCGTTTGTTCCCGACAACAGAAAGCTCCTTCCTCGTACGTTCCAAGCCCTTACCCATGTCCGATGAGCCTGACTCCATGTCACATAGTACTCCCACCGATCCGCGCCTGATCTAACGCGAGAGCATTTGACATAAGCCGAGCACGGATCCGAAGCCCATCGTGCAAGAGTTTCTTTTTTTTTCCTTCTTTCTGGCAGCCATCAATAGCACCCGAGAAATATGCTCAAATGTCTTGCACTGTCACGCTCGCAAGACAGTCCGGGTGCAGCATCGTACATTGTCTTTCAAAGCAGCGTCTAGATTCACGGACCCGCTCGACGCATTGTCCTCCAACATCCATCGCGATCAAGCATTCACTCCGTGGATCAGGAGTGGAGCATTGATTTGGCCCGGCATGGGGAACGAGAGCGTGAGAGAGAGCTGGGTATGTGCATGGCGACGATCGTTCGATGTACAACGGCTCCAGAGGTTCGAGGACTACTTTGGGTCCAGTTCTCGGCCACCTATCCGACTTCTGGGACGTACACTCGGGCTGGGGAAAGCTCTCGCGTCCACCACCTTATGCAAAAGATGCGCTGGAGGAGTGCAAGGCTGCGTTCAAGGTCAAGGAAGGCATGCTTTCCACGGATTCTTTATCGTTGCATTTCGCTGACCGTTCCCTCAGTTCCTAAAAAATTACAAGGATGGTTACGCCGTCCAGGACCTCCACCGCGAAGAAGATCTCCTCCGAAATCCTTCCTCGTTTCTTTCGCCTAGCTACCCGTCCAACCCCCAAGTGCCCCGCGTCCCAACACGTGGTATACCACTCGAGATCGTGCTAGACATCCTCGAAGTCGTGTGCTCTGACGACGCAGAGTTTCTCAGAGCTTGCTCCCTCGTTTGCCGGTCTTGGTCGTTCCCTGCACAGAAACGCCTTTTCAGGAGAGTCCACCTCTGCTCGCAGGCAGCATACAACTCGTTCATCACCGCCGTAGACCGTTCCACTGAGCGCGGTAGAATCCTTGGCGATGCTGTCGTCCAGATGCGACTCAATCACACACGTTAACAGCCTCGCTGAATGCCTTGGCCCACACGTCCTACCCAACGATACTCTCCCTACACAACACCTCCTCCGCGCTCTTGAGATCCCTTTCCTCGCTTGACGCCTCGCTCGATACCCTCCTGAACACGGCCCTCCCCGTGCTCGACGATGTCGCACGCACGTTCTGCGAAAAGAGCGGTCCCACCGTGATCGAAGAACGCCAACGAAAACGCGTCGTTCTCGAACAATACGACAAACTTCGCGATCTGCTCGATGTCCCCGTCTTGATGGACACCTGCGTGCGCAACGGGCTTTACGCAGAGGCGCTGGCGTTGGCTGGGCACGGTACTCTCTGCGCTCTCTACCATCCGATTACACGAAGGCCAAAGCGAGAGCGAGAACGGCGGCGGCGAACTACTATCACACCACGAGTCGAGCAGCGGCGCAGACCACGCGCCCATGTCCCCGCTTCCGCTCGTGAGCGCGTTGCAGGTGTAGATTGCGTCCTCGTTGCGCGCGATGCGGCTGCTTCTCCTGGGTACGCTGCACGAGCCCGGTCGGAAACTGCCTGCCTTCTGTGGACTGCCATACAAACCACCAAGAAACGCATTGTTGCTCAAAAGAGACCAGCGCGTACATCCCCCGTCTGACAAGAGCGCCCGTTTGCTCGGACCCCTCGAGACTCCGCTTGCACGTTGCCGGTCATACTTGTACGTCGGCGCAAACGTCAACCGTGACGGGCCCTCCCGGAACCCGCGCAGACGAAACGTCCGGTTGTGCTTCATCTTGTGCAATTAGTCGTGCAACTGGAGTGCCTCGAGCTCGTTGCTTCGATCGCAGCGATCACCGCGTCCCGCCGTTTGTCGATACGGTAGTTCATTTAGCTAGATGTGTCGGTCGTTCTCAGCTTGTTCTGTCGCTCAACGACACCATGGATATACGCACAAAAACGATCTCGTGGTCGAGCACCATCGATCCGCCCCCTCCACCGACGTATCCAAACTCTTGATGTTTATGTTCCGCAGGGAACACGTTCGTCTCTTCCAGAAACGCAGCAACGTCCGCGTTGCGCTGGCGGACGTGAAATGGAACACAGACTCGAATCGTCGATCACGAATCGCGCGATGGTGCCGCCCTCAGGCTGTCGCAAATAAAACACGTCAGTCACCAGCATCTAAATTGAAACACAACCTACCTTGTTCCTCTACCGTCCACCCATCCCTCTCTTGATAGTCGCGATCGCAACATCCTTCAACGCTGCACATTCCCCATTCTTGACGAACAGGAACATAAACAAGTCCACCAAACTCTCCGTATGAATGACCGTATAAGGCGACTCGGTCGGCATTGCCAGCCGAACCGCATGCACCAACCGATCGTGCCACCGCTTGTAGCTCGACGTCACCTTTTCGTTGATCTTCCCCTCGTCTCCCTTTTACTTGCCGCCCAGCAGGACAGTCTTAGCTGCCATGCTACGCGACTCGAGGTCGATCACTTCTTGAAATCCAAACGAGATGATGTCGGGGCTGTCGACAGACGTGAGGACGTCTTGCAGGAACCGAACATTGTCAAGATCCCCCGAAAGCGACTCGGGCCTCGCAGCGTCGACGTTCCACGAGACGATGAGAACCTTCAAGTCCCGGAACGTGCTAAATGCGTTTTCGCGTTTCAACAGTTGTTGCTCTACAGCCCGACCATGTGCATTGACAGGCGTCAAACGCGGACTGGACGAGATGTTGGGTGCTGGTATGCCACAACAACCACAGCCGCCCTCTCAGCCCCAAGCACAGCTACATCATCAGACGCAGACGCTTACTCAGCCCACACCTCAACAGCCTTCTCCGACCCACGAGCAGCCTCCTCAGCAGCCTCCCCAGACCGGATTGAATGCGACGGTGGCCCCCGTTCCCCTTGCCCGCACTGGTGAGCGGGAACGGAGCCGCGAGACGACTTGGGCTGTCGAGTCAGCTCCCCCACGGGAATGAAGAGAGAACGTCAAGACGACAATACAATCCCTGCTCAAATATATATATATGCCTTGCTTTCGTTTTTTTGCTATCGTATGTTCGCTCTATGGTCTTTCTCAAGCCCCACTCGCATCTCCCGTCGCCGTGTTCAAGAGCAGGCTGTTGGCCCCCTTTGACCCAGCTGGACGTTTAACATTATGCTGCGTAGCCGTCATCTATTTCACACACACATGTCGTTTGCTTGGCTATTATCTATTCTCGCTCCTTTTTTTCCTTCAAGTACTATGCTTTCGTGTGCATATAGGCTTATTTGTTGTCGTCGTTTTTGATTGTCATTTATCACCTTTTTTGTTCCTCGACTAGTCTAGCTTCGTATTTCTTACTTCGATTCACTTCATCATTTTTGACCTTCAGTTGTTTTTGCTGCATCATATTTCATTCAATTTTTTACAAAACACTTTTATAGTCCTCATCATACCTCCCACCCCATCTTCTGGCATTCGTTTGGTATGTAATATTCATTTTTTCCGTCGTTTTCTTGACTTGAATAGTGTACATGCGTCCCGTTCCCCCTCCCGTCGTTGCGGTCGTTCGTCGTATGTGCGAAGGAGGATTGGGGAGGTACTGTAACGGCGTCGCGGTTTTCATCTAATACATTATAGTTGTCGTTTATACGTCATTTTTTTCTGGGATTCGGTGTCGGTGATGCGTGATCAGGGTAAGACGTTGATCAACCAAGTCTTGCTGCAAGTGCCTTTGAGAGGGGAGGTGCACGAGTGGCAGTGGTTTGGTGCGGTGCTTGTCTGCGTAAACGTTAACGAGACTGGATAAAGAAAAGAGAGGTAATGATAGACGGAGACTCGGTGAACAGATCATCGTGCCACAATCACGGATAGATCACTTGAAAGCTTCTACAACGACGTTATGCCCAATGAAAAAAAAAATAGCTAATGCGGCCATGGAGATGGGCAAGGTTTGCTGCTTCCCTTTCCCAGTCTTTCTCATCCACTTGACTCAACGGGAGGTCAAAGAACTCGCGTGTTCTTGGCATGTCACATCTCGGACATGATGGCGATTGGCCCTTGTTCCTTTTTTTCCTACGCTCTTCTTTATACCTACCGTCTTGTCAGTGCAGTAGTAGTGTGTACTGATTGAAATATGTCCAACTCGTGGGCACTTTGCTTCCCGTTTCTCGCTGTTTATCGTCTATAGGTCTCTACCTCAAATCACGCAAGGTGGCTCGTCCCACTTCCCTGGCCCGAACTCCAACACCTTCTGCTACTTCTACACGACCCCCATCTCAGCCTCCAAACGGCGGTGGGGAATCCGACATGTCAAATCTTAATCATGCATCTACCGCTCCGGCAGCGTCATCTCCTGCTCAAAATCAGCACTCCAAAACTACGGATGCATCCTCATCCTCCTCGCAGACTGAGCAGCCCGCTCAGCTTCAGCATAAGTCCATTGCAAAGCCGACTTCCTCTGCAAAGCTTGCTTCTGCCACAGGTGCGCACACCAATGCTGGTGGGGGCACGTGTCCTGGGGATGGACGGTGTGATGGCACTGGAGGATCCAGCGCATGCGCTGGTTGCCCGACGCTGAACAACACTCTTGCAGTATCTGGGAGGCTCGACGGCGATCCCGCCACCACGAATGAGACCGCGCCTGCCGTCGCACAGGCAGCATCTCCCGTTGCCGACACTTCCTCGCCCGCCGCCGAGGTTGACATCCCCGCTCCCCCAAAGAAGGCCAAGTCCGCCGTCGGAGCTCTTAGCTGCGCAAACTGTGGTACCAGCACCACCCCGCTCTGGAGGAGGGACGACGTGGGTAACAACATCTGCAATGCATGCGGTGCGTTTCTCTCTCGTTTCATTTCTGCTGTGCTGGGGCGTGTTTCATTGTTGTGTATGGGATGCTTGGGATTTCTCGTAAATGGACGGGCTGGTGCACGTTGATTCCCACCGTGGATACGTGCATGTCCTATCGCTTCAAGAGTCGGGGTGTTTGATATCATCTTTTCTTTTCTTTCTTCTGCCGCTTCTCTTTATCTTATCTGGGAGCCTCTTTCCCTTCGTCTTCCGCTGAGATGTTTTCGTCTTTTTCTCATTGCATTGTCGTCTCAGTCGAGTATCGTTGGACTTGTTAGGCTGATTGCCATCCTATCAATAGGTCTGTACTTCAAGCTCCACGGCACTCATCGCCCCAACTCTATGAAGAAGACCGTGATCAAGCGACGGAAACGTGTTCCCGCCGCAGCTGGCATGTCCTCGACACGCATAACAGATCATCAAGCGGCAGAAGCCCTCGTTGGAATCGGTCAATCTGGTGGCAGTCAGCACACGAACACGAGTGGAGAGGAGAGTGATAACGAGGTCGAAGAGCCACAACCTCGGCGAAAACGTGCTCGAAGAGGAAAGAGTTCACAGTTCTTCATGGGTTGAAGGTGCATTGAGTATGCATCACCAAATCGCGGAAGCACTCGGCGGCGATCGTGGTCACTCCCTCCCTCGCTCTGCGCAACCAGGACCCGAGGTGGACCGCTTTGCTCACCATCTTGGACGCGTTCCCTCTGGTCATGGAGCGTTCATTGCATCACCTCACGCTGGTCTCGATTTGCCTCCTTTGAATGCCGCGTTGGATCGATATGCGTACGGTCCACCAAGTCTTCTCGGTGCCCGTGATTTCAGCGGTACACCCGCCAGCTATATGCGGTCCGGTTCTAATACGCCCAGCAGAAAAGACGGAAAAGATTATGAGCCATTTACGATCGGCGCACACACGCATGTATGCACCACACACCGATCCGGTCAGCACCCAGCAATCCGTCCCAAAACCGAATCTACTCGTCCCATCCCACGCTTACCACGATTAACTTGCCCATCTTCACGATCGCATACGGGTTCACAAAGATCCGTGACACTGGAAGCCCGCCGTGCGCGTCCCAACAGTTGGTCACGACCCACGGCTTCGCGCTCACGTCGTACACCGCGATCGTGACCTTTTGCCCGCCGGCCCACGACCGATCGTTGACGCCCTCCAGACAGAGCACGTCCGACACGCTAACCCTGACCACTTCCACACAAGCGGGGACGTCGTCGCCTGTGGCGAGGTTCCAGAAGCTGATGTACCCGCCTTTGTGTCCCAGATAGAGTTTCCTGAAACGAGCGAGGGAAGCGCGGAGGAGGAGACGGAGTACACAGAAGAACAGGAGGAAGGACTCGATGGAGTCGTTGGATGAGAGGAATGGAATTCTCTTGTTTGTCGCAACATGAGACATGATGTGGCTGCCCAAGGTACGCTCGCTCGTTTGTTTGACCTAGTTACGCTGAACGTACTGTGCAGCTTCCACGTCTCTGGCTCATGTTTTTCTCTCTCTTCTCTCCCATCCCTTGTGTCCTCCCGTGATTCTCGCATACCTATGCTCGCCGGATGTTCGATCGTGCACTACGCATATTGCTACCTTGCTTGCATTCCCGTATCTGGGTCAGATATCTACTTTGGGCCGAGGGTAAAGGTGGCGTTACGACTGTCTCTGTCTCGGTGTATCGCCGTTATCTTACCGTCGATCCAAGCTTGACCGAGCATTACGCCTCCATCCTCCTTTCCCTCACCACCTCCACTCCCAGACCATTGGAAGCTGTAAAACTTTTGTTGTCCTTGGTAACAAAAGCAGCACGGGGTGAATGTGTCAGCCCAGAGAACAAGTGTTCGTTTCAACTGCTCGGTGATTTCATTGACATCGTCGACGCTTCTCTGAAGAAGTTGGTCTCGATGTAAATGACCCTGTGCAATCGAATGAGGCCAATGCAAAGGTCGATGCCCAAGCGCAAGCTCAGAACAACCGTTCCCAAGAACCTGCTTCGGTTGACGGCCAGCTCATTCGAGTGGTCGGCCCAACAGTGTCCCTCTCAGGAGGAGGAAAGCCACTTCTAGCCTACGACGAGGACGAAGATCCTCTCAGCAAGCGAAAGCTGAAAATTGAGCACATACTCTGCATGGACGCTATCCATGTCTACAAGGACTAAGCCGGCCGCCTGTGGAGTGGGCTCGCGACCTACTGGATCAAGCGTGGCGAGTTCGACCGTCCAAACAGCACGTTCGAAACTCGCATCGCATCGCATCGATTTTTACAGTCAGGGACTTCGCCCAGATCTTCGATGCGTACGTACAGTTCACCGAGTCGTTCCTTAGCGCAATGACGGCGAGCTTAGAAGAGCTAGATGAAGAAGAGGAAGAGGAGGAAGTAAAAGAGAATTCGAGGTATTGGTGGATCGAAGACCATTCTCCTTCTCAACGATGTCCTGATGAGCCGAAATTCAAACGACGTACAGGAATGGGAGAATAGAGTAGCTTCATGAGGTGAAGATGACGAGTGGGTGCGAATCCGTGTGATATCTTCAATTCACTCGTACTAACCAATCACTAGGTGGCGGAGATTCACACACGAAAGCACTGGAATCCATCCATCCTCGCAAAGCAACGGCTAACTTGAACCGCCTCTATATCAACTCCGCCATGCTCTACGAAGAAGGTGGTATATCTGGCACAGCGGAGCCTGATCTGGATAGCACTCACGAAATCCTAGAAAAGGTGACAAGGTCAACTTCAAGAACGTTGAAGATCTTGCAGAAATTTGGTGTGAATGGTCAGGCCCTACTTGACCGACATCCCCGAGACGTTCTAAGAACGCATAGAAATTATGGCGACGCTGTCCGTGTCATGCAACAGGCAGCTGCCATCCCAAAGAACACAAAAATCAGTTACTATGATCACGTATGTCAATCTCCACCACTTGGTCAAGGCACTGACTCGTACTCTCAGTCCCTTCCAGTCCAAGCGCGACAGTTCAGTCTGGTCATTTTATGTTGACTTGGAAGAGTCGATAGGCATCGTCGAACTCGGAATCACGAATGCACAGATCATAATTAACTATGCCGTTTTCCTTGACGAGAACCGGTACTGGGAGGACAGCTTCAGAGTAAGTTGTTTTCACAATACTCTTGAAGACCCTACAACGACCTTGTGACTGGCAGATATATGAGCGCGGGACGGACCTCCGTATTTCATTCGAAATTTGGAACATATCTCTCTCTCTAAGTTCGTAAAACTATGTACGTCAACCCAGTAATGCTTTCGAATGTACTTAAATGTAAATTTCTTCCACTCAGAGAGGCTCGAAGCTGGAGCGAGGGCGAGACCTCTTTGAACAAGCGCTGGAGCAATGTCACCCAAAAGCTTGCAAGCCGCTGTTCCTTACGTATGGAAAACTCAAGGAAGATCATCAATGTGCGCCATGTCCATCTACGGGCGAGTTGCGCAAGTAGTTGCTGATGAAGACAAGTTCAATGTATGCGCACTTCCTGTCTGGCGAAACAATACTAAAATATGACAGGTGTATACCATTTACATTGCCAAGGCTACGGCAAACTATGGCCTGCCTGCCACGTGACCCACATACGAACGCGCACTAGAAGTTCTTCCAAACAACCAAACTACAGAAACGCGTCCGCGATTCGCTGCTCTCGAGCGCAAACTTGGGGGAAATCGACCGCGCTCGTGCCGTTTATGCCCATGCCTCTGCGACCCACGGGTCAACCCCAAATTCTGGGCAGAGTGGAACAGTTTCGAGATCAAAACTGGCTCTGAAGATGCCTTCCGAGAGATGCTACGGATCAAACGGATCGTTCAAGCCCAGTTCAACACGGACGCATCCTATCTCGCTACACAGACCCTTTTCTGCAGAAGCCTTCTACTTGCGGGCCTTGCACGAGGGTATCACCCTCGACCGCGTGATGATTACATCTCTCATGAATGCCCGCGTAGAAGCTGGCTCATGGGAAGGCGTTGTCCGTTTGACTACCTCGGACGATTATTGCAGTTTTCTCGCGATCTATCCGTCAAGGTGTACAACACACTCCTCAAGGCTTACGTTCTTGTCGATACACCCTTTCGTGTCGTGCTTCGCGAGCTGGTTCGGGTTAGCGTTTGTCCTGAGTCCTGACAGCCACCGTACGCCGTAGTCATTCAGTCCACTTGTGACGCTGGAAAGGTCGATCTCGCCGAAGAAGTATTTACAGAATGGTGGAGAAGGCAAAGTCGTGGAGAGACTGCTTTACCATCTCGACGTATACGTCCTATCATATCCATTGCTGGGAAAGTACGACCGTGACAGCAATCTGAGGCCTCAGCGAGCAAAGGCTTGCTACGATGTCATGCGACGTCGTGGGATTAAGCGCAACTCGGTCACCTACATACAGGTCCTCCAGGCATACGCAAATGATCGGACAGAAGCAAGCCTGAAATTTGCCGAGTCGTTCTTGAAACAGATCGTGGACGCGGATCCTGGCCGGACTGGTTCCGAGTCTCGTTTGTCTGCTCTCGGGAATATCGGATGGTGTGCTTTTGGTTGCCTCGAGGTCGAAGCCAAGTTTGCCGACCCCGAGCTAGAAAACGACCCACAGTCGCGTGCCCCAGGGGGGATAATTGGGAACGGCGTATCCTCTGAAGGATTTCCGCAAGAACCTGTAGCAGGGCGACGTGGCGACCAAGGCGGTGGAAGATCTCGGGGTTGTGATGAGAGATATCGTCAGGCGGCCATTGTTGAGTCGACGTCAGGTGGCATTAGCTACACGAGGTGTGTCAAGTCTGATGTCTCCGGGTCCCAGTCGCTGGATGGGTCGTAGGAAAACGAGATTGACACGTGGAATGCGTGAGTCGACGTGTCTCCCTTCTAACCCATCGCACAAGATCATACAGACTCGAGCAAGAATGTATTCACGGAAGATGGGGACAAGGACTCATTCTTAGTGGTGAGGTTTCTCGACTTCGTATTCGACCCTGCGCTTATCGGGCAAGCATTTCAGTCTGCAATCATCCTCAGCGCCTCAGTGATGCTCATGTCCTTCTCTGGCATCGCGTGGGTTGGCGGGGATCGTTGCCATCATATACTCCATCTTGAGCATCTCTTCTTTTGTTCTTCACCTTTTCGCCACGAGGCCAAGATGGTATGCGGGACCGGTCCATCTGTAGAATTATTCGTGATGTTCTCGGTGAGAATGATCTTCCTTTCGCCTTTCGTCCACCGACGGATCTTTGTATGCTTTCAGCGTCGGAGCTTCGTGCACGCGAGGAAGGAGAGTGGAAGCAAAAGCTCGGTCGCGCAGCTCGTCACTGGCGTCGTCCTCGTACTCTTACAATGCACTCACGGGTATGTGAGCGTCCTGTGAAAATGACGCTCAATGACTCAGATGACATTTACGCTTGTGAAGAATCATGATACTCTGACTCATCTGCAAATTGTTGGATTATTTAGAACGCTGACCTTGAAATTAATACTGTGCGTTCTCCGTCCAAGTTGTCACGGAGCCGCCGGTAACAGAAACACCGTCCATGAGACAGAAAAATTGTTCGCCGTCTGCTGAGAACTGTTCCACGCAGTTGGACAACGGTACAGCTGACAGCTGTACAATTATACAACACCCGACTAAATTGAAACTCCCGACTTGCTGAGGTATATAAGGGCCATGGCGCAGGCCCTCTGGACCCTCATTCTAAAATCCTTTTCATTCATAGCCCTTAATTCCCGCCCTCATGCCCCGTGAATCTTCGAGCCGCCACGGCTCTGAATCGCCGGTGAATGCAAACAAACGTCCCCATGCGAACGCTTTGGAATTAGGGCCCAGGAAGCGTCCGTATGTGAATCTCTGTGAATCCCGTCACCAACCTTAATGCTCTTTAGAACAACGCAGGATCCTCTTGTTCATCACGGGCGCCACTTCGGCCGTGTTGTGCATGCCTTCTGCAATGTGCAAACCCTGATCACGAACGGCATTGCAATGCTTGCTGAGCACGAAAGCGGAGACCTGGAATCGATCACTGTACAGTACGTGCAATATCTTCGGAACTTTCTCCTCGGGCTTAGTGTAAAAACCTTTATGTCTCAGGGAGCGCAAGGAGTTTGCAGCTTTCCGTGAGCTACTTCGAATGATACCAAGCTTAGAGGCTCGCATCATGCAGTCTTGCGAGGACGATATCATTTTCATTGCTGACCTCGTAAGTATGCTCCGCTACCGAATTCACCTGAGCCATTGACGTTCCGTGTGATTTTCTTTAGATCCAAAAGGGGTCTAATGGTGCGCGAGCTGATGATACCAAGGGCATGAAAAGCGCAATAGTTGACTGGATCACACCCAAGGGTCAGTGCCTCAATCCCCACATACCTCGAAATGTGAAGTCGGGACGTGGCTTCAACCATGAGCGCACGGGTGCCCTTCTTTGCCCGGCGGGCCTTGATTGGGCAAATACTGAGTGAGTGGATAAAGATGATGAAGTTAGCAATGTTCTCAATTGTTGCAGCACCAAGACCAAGCTGGTCAGCGGGCAGATTCAGCCTGCCGGGGATCAATGGCCTGTGTTCCTCTACGCGAACTATTCTTACGATACCGAGGATCCGTGGAACGGCCTCCTTTGAAGTGGTCTTTTAGTTTCGGTAGAGTACTAGCTGTTCTTCGAGGACCCTGAGAGCTCACTTTATTCCAGGCATACAAGCACGTATTCACATCGCCCAGCTCCGTCGACCAAGAACCCAGGGCTACAAGATCTGGTAATGCACGAATTCACGGAATGCGAAGCGTCACAAAGGCTTCAATTGCCTATGTCGCGACTCAGGTGATATCTATTATTTCTCTCAGATGGGCTCTTGTATTAATCTATTGCCCTCAGACCCGATTTGCGTTGACATCCGCACAAGTGTTCTCCCGCACAGATCATGTGACGGATTCCGAACGTTTCTACAATTCCATCCTTGAACTGCTCGACGACCACGAGGAGAAGGAAGAAGTCGATCAACTCATTAGCTGGTGGAACAGGTGAGTTTCCCAACAATTTCTGAAGAGGGTCCACTTCGAGCCCTGATACCATCTCAGGCAAATTTTCCCCCTATATGTTGATGCCGAACGTCTGCCATCGAAAGATAGTGCCTTGGCACGGATCAGGCAAAAACGCGCGGAGTACAGAGCGCTTGGGGAATCCATTTCTGGGAATTAAATTATGTAGATAGCACTATTCAAAATTTACATAGTTTGAACTGAATGACCCGGTCACCAAATAAGTTTTTTTGCCTATCATCTACCTGCCTGACGCTTTGGGACACATGTGCAGCGAGTACGATTATGGACTTAGTTCATCATGTCTGCCGGCGTTCCGCTTTTAAACCAATGTATCACGGCTACAGGTAGCTACAATGAGATAAGGAAATGGTCAATTCTGCCTGCCCGATAACTTTTGAATTGTGCGTACCATGAGCTGCGATGTAGACAGCATATGTCGTGTCCGTCGGCGTGCCTGTTCTGGCCATGTGTATCACGGCTACCAGTAGCTACGACGAGATACGGAAATGGTCATTTCTGCCTGCTCGACACTATTGAATTGTACGTACCATGAGCTGCGATGTAGGCAGCGTGTGTCGTGTCCGTCGGCGTGCCGCTTCTGAACAAATTTGACACGGATGTCGGCGGAATTGTAGAAATGGTCAATTCTGCCTGCCCGATACTTTTGAATTGTGCGTACCATGAGCTGCGATGTAGCCAGCGTATGTCGAATCTGTCGGCGTGGCTGTTCTGGTCAAATGTATCACGGCTACCAGTAGCTATGACGAGATACGAAAATGGTCATTTCTGCCTCCCCGATAGTTTTGAATTGTACGTACCATGAGCTGCGATGTAGACATCGTGTGTCGTGTCTGTCGGTGTGCCGCTTCTGAACAAATTTGACACGGATGTCGGCGGAATTGTAGAAATGGTCAATTCTGCCTGCCCGATACTTTTGAATTGTGCGTACCATGAGCTGCGATGTAGCCAGCGTATGTCGAATCTGTCGGCGTGGCTGTTCTGGTCAAATGTATCACGGCTACCAGTAGCTACGACGAGATACGAAGATGGTCATTTCTGCCTGCTCGACACTTTTGAATTGTACTTACCATGAGCTGCGATGTAGACAGCGTTGATCGTGTCCATCGGCAGGCCTCTTCTGAACAACTGTATCATGGATGTCAGTGGTTATAACGAGATGTAGAAATTGTCATTTCCGCCTGTCCGATATCTTTGAACATATGTATCACAAGTTGCAATGATGGATTGACCTTGTCAAGACCGTCAGTGTCCCACTTTTGACCATGTAAGCAGTGACTGCCAGCACCTGCCTTCTTGCCACTTTCGGACAGATGTCACATGACTTGTCAGTGGCTGCAGCCAGTGACAACAAATAGGGAGAATTTCAGACTTGTTAGGTCTGCCCATTTGCTTTCTTTGTGGATATAAATATATAGGCCTTGGTCAGTCTGATTCTATCTCATCATTGATGTTACAAGTTTTCTATGTGTATCAATATGATCACCTCTTCACATGGTCACCAACCCTCCCAGTAACTACACTCATTGATCAATGTTTCAATCACAGTGATAGAAAAAGATTTTGTTGGTACAAAATACAATGTCATATAAAGTTATCTCAGAGTCTCATGGTTTTCCTGATGTGAGAATGACGTACATTGCCTACATGCTGAACGCATGTTGGGCGCATGTTAGGCTTACAATTCAGTAATCAATTCGCACGAACAACCTGTCCGATCACGCGCACGCTCCGTAGTCTCCTACCACCATACTTCAGGCCGCCTCAATTCCTTCGGATTTTAGAAAGGCGGAAGAAGAGTATCAGAGAACCTCAGAAAGAACTTGTCAAATTACAGTCGAACAGTAAGACTTACTCGAAATACAGTTCGGAACTCCTGTCGTTGTTCGAGACATGTCATCATAAGGCGCAGGTCGAGCTCCCACCCACAACGCTCAGGGCTGACGATCATTTCACTTACGACGAGTTTCGTGATCAATTCATTCCGACTTTGCTGCCGTGTTGACGCTGCGGAAGGCCCCCTTGTCGGCGTCATCTGTTCATCATGAGAACGAGGCGCCCCTCACTCCACATTGCAGCCTCCGGTCTACCTCATGACTTCCGCCCTAGAGATACGTTCAAGGAAGAACAAAGATAGTTTGCCGCTGTCGACTCATTCGGACTTTAGGAACATGGAAGAAGGGGATCAGAGCAGCTGCACTCGTTGCCTTGCTTGATTTCAATCTAGGTCAGCAGAGAACGTGGATGCCTCGAATAGTGCATTTTCGACAATGGTCGAAGGTCGCAGTAACCCAGTGAGTGCTCCTCGAACGCCTAATGAACGTGCTTCGTCTAAACTATCATCTTAGCGAACAGTCAGGAGGGTTGTGGGACATGTAGGTGTTCAAAGTTGTCCATTGGGCTCGCAGATGCTATCCTTCATCTTTCCTTGCAGAATAAGAGGAAGTCGAAAGCCAGAGCTCGTGCAGATGGAGACCGTGACCACTAACACTGAGGGACGTCCTGCGAACCCAGGCCTGAGCGACGTGGCTGTACACGGAGACTACTACTACTGGACGTCCTCCGCATCCGAAACCATTGAGCAAGGTATGTCGTCCATCGACGTCGATCACATCTTAGGAACTCACGTCGTGTAAGGTCCAGGAGGGAAAGGATGTAGTTCAGTCCTTGACTGAGAGGATTCGTTTGATCGTGCGTGTGCTTTCATTAAGCATACATTGCGAAACTTATAGTAAGCATCGGCAGGAATCTGGAAATGTACCCTTACCGTCACGTTTCCAACGTGGTTGCGTTGCTACTCGTCAGGGACGAAAGGGGCATGAAACTATATGTATCCTTTGCGATGTTTTGATTTACTACGCTAAGTATATTATGAGCGTATGGTCAATGATCATGTCCTCGCACCTTATTGCGTTAATTTGGGTGCTGCAGGGATTGTTCGCGATCGTGCTCCAGGACTCACTTGATTCACTGCATGTGCACAGAGGCAGGTCTCCAAGGAGATTCGGAAATAAAAAAAGAAAACTGGTGATCGCGGATGACGGCTTCTCATAGGTCTATCTACTCGTGGTTTGGTTCGTCCTGGTCCTTGCCCATCAGAGAGCCGGGTAAGGGTACGAAATCGGGTCTTGTAATCCGAAATCACGATCGTCTCTAGTGTGCTCACTTCCACAATATTCGTCGTGGCGCAAGGCGCCTGTCCCCGACTCGGTACGGTGGAAACACGGGTATACATTATTTGCCGCCAAATACTAAACATGTGTATTTCGACGAAGAGGTTTCATGGCATGTCACATACTTACGGATCGTAGCGGCGCCAAGTTGTGCGCCATGTCCCCGACTCGGACTCCATATATATAAATTAGATATGTACGGCAATTGTCGAGACGGCGTACGGAGCTACTTACCAGCCCATCGGAAAAAAGTTCTCATCTGCCTTTGACCGTAAGCGATATTAACGCTTAGTGAGTCACAGACTCACACCTCACATGATTTGAACAGGGATTGGTTGCGCTGGCGAGATAAGAATCAGTCCCCACGAAGATTACGATAAATGGGGCATCGAGATCCTCGTTAAGTTCCGTGACAGGGAGAAGCTGCAGCTTCTGACTGGCCAGAGGCAGTCTGGAGGGGTAAGCTTCGTTCAAGTTCAGTCCCGATTTAAGGGATCGCGAATTGACAAGGTTCTCTTAGGAGCGTTATCTGACGACCGTCATCCTTACTTGATGAGTCTGACCGAAGAAGCACGCACGCCGTTTTCATTGGTAGATGAGATCAACCAGGTAAGACCATTCCTCCGCCGAGTATTGACGCCCGATCAATCTTCCTCTTAGGGAATGGCCCGGGACCAGCCGTGCCGAACGCGCGGGAACTTCATAACTCGATGGTGGAGGTGACCTGCAAGCCCGACAGCTGCCAATACTTCCTTATCACGCCGAAATTGCTTCCAGACCTGCTTTACCACGAGCGGATTTGAAAGTTCTGTGCGTCAACAATGGAGACTGGCTCCCAGAAGAGAAGGGCATCGGTAACATGATGAACCTGAATCATTGCCACTGAGACGTTTGTCCGGATGCGCGATCGGTCCTCGCGAACCGAGTGATCACGGTATCGTATTTCTTTTGTCTTCCCCGATATTTGCGATAGCCTCTCAAATTACAGTATTATACAGTACCACTGGCAATACCATCACCTTCTGATCGACACCAGCTCTGATCCCAAGCCTTAACATACGGTTGACCTAAATTCTGTCCTCCGACTGTAGTAGATACTGTAACTCGCATGGCCTACATGCATTTAATCGCACAAGAATCTTTTACTTGTCATACACCCTGGCAGGCTGATGACTGCGATCTCGGCGTTGATGAGTGCTAGGTTTTACAATTGGGAGTTGCTCAGAATGTCAATAATCGCTTCTGTACGGCAGATTTCTGCCAATACCTGCTCATGCTCAATCCGATAGGTTGACGATGAATACAGTTTTGGAGCATTCATCAAGATGCACCCGCGCATGTGTAATCGCAGAGGTCGCAAGAAAGGATGGGATCGATGAGCTGCATTGGCCGCATACGGACCGTCTAGTAATCATGCCCTGAATCTATGCCCAACCCGTCTTCAAGTTTGGTGCATCCAAATGCTTCGCCCGTTGCCAGAAGTTTTGTTTTGAACTCCGTGCCAGATTGTGGCGTACTACACCCGTATGGTTGCTCTTGCGTGCTGGTGAGAGTAGATGCAGAGATGGAGACTGTGCAGTACTAACGGAATATTTCTGTCCTCTCTCGCAGCCTCTCATGTTAACGTTGCGGGCGCCGCGAGGTGTCTCAGTTCTCGGGTCTGTGTATCTACGTATTGGTCCCCGACTCCCGACGATGAGCCGCATGATGAGTTATGATATATAATAATTCATTTCTGTCAGAATGCGGCTTTGACAACACCAACCTAGAATTTCAGCAAGTCACTGATCAATCGATCACTCTCGGAGATTGTGACCTTCGGCTACGCATCGGCTACCAGCTAATCGGACTAGCTGACCATCCCGCTGCCAGATTTGAACAAACAATTGTCAAACAATTGTTCCGAGTCTCATGTAGTACTACTACTCTGGAGCTGTCACTACAGTGTTTCGCCAACATATCTAGGTCATCATTACTTGAACGGAAGAACGGAAACAATCAGTAAACTTAGCACAGGTATGCATGAGCAGCCTTCTCGACTGACCAGTGAATAGATGGACTTGAATGAGCGCCATATTGTCAAATTTCTACACTAGAAAGTGTACTTGGATTCATACCATGACACAACTGGCGGTGCAAATTCGAAATAGACTCCGCAGTGTCTCATTCCCGCCGCTCTTCGACGGATTTTTGTTGTACAGCGTCTTCCGTGGTTATGACACCTCCCCGCCGAACGGTCCTTTCAGCTGTTCACCCTCCTATGCTTCCAGTGGAAGATTCACCGATGAACTTCTTTCATCCCCCGATGCTTTCGCAGGACGAAGATAATTTCTTCACCACCGTGACTTGCCTCCACTCTCCTATATTACTTCTTGGCAACGGAGGACTCAAACATTCAACACCAACACCAGCAGCAGGGTCAGCAAGCTCATAATTCGTCTGCGCAGAACGAGTCTGCCATGCAAACCTTTTAATGGACATGGCCCACCATCTCTGTGTGCTCTTTGCATCTGATTTCTACAAGGCTGTGCGCGCCGTCCTCTCCCTCATCGATCAGGAGTCCCTCATTTTGACACCTTTTCACCGCTGCCTAAATTGTAGGTCTCTCCCAAAAGTGCCGGATCTTTTTTGAATATGTCCAATGGACTAATATAATTGTTCACAGCTTGACATTATCGATTATCGACTACGCATTGTTGAATGGATACCTAGGCAAGCAATATGAATATGTGTGATCCCGCCAACCCGGCCTTTTCTTTCTGCACACCCAACTCATTGCCATACTTTACATCATCGAACCTTGTGTCTTGGCCACATGGCGTGTGGATCCGAAAAGCGGTGGATCGCGACGGGAGTGTGTGGTCCGAACGGTCCAAAGCGGACTCAATTGAAAAATAGAAAACACGAGGCGGAGTCAGGGACTTGGTGTGCGCCCATACGGTACTCATGCATGCACATCAGCAAACCATCCCTCAGCTGTCCACCCTGTGACAGTCTGGACAGAGCTGTCCAGCTCCCCCAGCTCCCCAGCACCCCCCAGCAAGGTACCTAACTGGCCAGCTCTGTCCAGACTGTCCCCAGACTGTCCCAGCATCTCCCAGTAACCCCTATCTGTCCCAGACTGTCCCAGCACATCCCAGTACTTCAGTAAAAGTGATGCTTGAGTACTACTATCCCCAGTAGTCCCAGCACTCCCCAGCACCCCCAGTACCCCCAGCACCTCCAGTTACACAGCCACTCATTTCAGTCTCAGAGAATTTATTTTATTCAATCTAAACTTAGTAACTCTATGATTATGTAATTGATTATATAATATATATTGCCTAATATAGTAGGGTCCCCAACCATGCACCTAACTGTATGCCCCTTTGCTTAACAATATTATCAGACAGCAATCAAGACAAAGGTATAACTATGACTATGGTTAATACTACTATTCAATAGTCCTATATATACCATTGCTACCATATAGTACCAAGCATACTACATCCATTACAACTAACCAATGTCTTTGCCAATATCCCTAACCCCCCCTAACATTGTGTTACCTCCTAACCAGGTCTAACCAATGTCTGTGCCAATATCCCCCCCAATATCCCTAACCCCCCCTAACATTGTGTTGCCTCCTAACCAGGCCTAACCAATATTTGCCCCCTAACCCCCCCTAACATTGTGCAGACACTAACAAAGCATTTTTGGGGCACACTAACCAGAACTAACAAGGCAGGAATCCTAACCAAGTCCTAACCAAGCACTAACCAGACACTGACAAAGAATGTGGTTCGCAAATTTGTACCGTGGGAATTATGCGCTTAGGGCTGGCTGTATCGGAGGTAGTGCAAACGAATACCTTTCATATGAGCCACGGATCGTGGGAATCGGTGCAGACCCGACCGAGATATAACCGTTTTAGTGTCAGATGTCATTTTCGAAGAAATTGTGATTGATCAGTTTTGCTTATCGCAATCCAAAGGCGTCCGATCCATGCTTCGACACAAGTAGCAAATGTGTGGAGGTGATGTATAGCCCCCATTGGAGCATTAGATCGCCAGGATCGGACATCACACCGCTGAGATATAGCCATTTTCGAGATTTATCTTGATAAAACATAGATTAGCTTTTGTGCACTCAATAAGCGGTGGGAAAAATCGGAAAAATCAGGGATTATGGAAGTCAATCATAGGAAACTTTTGTTAGTCTGGGTTAGGAGACAAAACATTGTTTAGTCTTGGTTAGGAGGCAAAGATTGGTTAGGACTGGTTAGGAGGCAACACAATGTTAGGGGGGGTTAGGGAGCAAATATTGGTTAGTCCAGGTTAGGAGGCTAAACAATGTTAGTCTGGGTTAGGAGGCCAAACAATGTTAGGGGGGGTTAGGGATATTGGCAAAGACATTGGTTAGATGTGGTTAGGAGACAAACAATGTTAGGGGGGGTTAGGGATATTGGGGGGGATATTGGCAAAGACATTGGTTAGATTTGGTTAGGAGGCAACACAATGTTAGGGGGGGTTAGGGATATTGGGGGGGATATTGGCAAAGATATTGGTTAGATTTGGTTAGGAGGCAAACAATGTTAGGGGGGTTAGTGTGCCTGGTCCTGTCAAAATCTGGGAGAGCTGGAGTAGCTGGAGAGAGCTGGGGCACTCTGGGAAGTGGCTGTGTCATTATGTGGCTGTGTCTCTGGGGGAGCTGGGGAGTCCTGGGAGTCCTGGAGTAGCTGGAGGATTCTGTCAAGAAGCTGTCACGAGTTGTCACGTCTGTGCGGTGCGAAGGTCCAAAAGGTTGGTTTGCTGATGCTCCCGCCTTGCGCCGCCCCCACGGCTGTGAACTGCCACACCGCCGCGCCCACCGGCAGACTCCCCCGTCGTCGTACGCTCACGTTTGAAGTCCCATGCACGCTGTGCATCGTTTTCGTCACGCCGATGTAGCGTGGTGCGATAGCACCACGCTACGTCGGCGTGTCGTTGTCGACATTGCAGCATTGTCCCCGCCGTCCTCGTCTCTCTCATCGCTTCCCCACGTCGCCGTCGTCTGAGTCAACACATCTTGTCTTCGTCCCCCCTGCTCGTCGCATTGTGTTCGTCGTATGGTCGTCCTCGTCGTGTCGACGCAATCCGGTGACGACGTGGTCGAGGTCTGCCGGTGAGTGAGGGACAAAGATAGAGAGGGACGCACGCACGCACGCAGTACGCCACCACGTCGTCGTCCCGTCTTGTCGTGCGACGAGTCATTGTCGGCGTTGTTTGCATCCCAGTCGTCGTCGTGTTGTGAGTCGGTGAGTCGCGTTGCAGGTGTCACGTCGTTGGTCGTAGTGGTGGCACGCCGTTGCGAGGGGGAGGGGGAGGGGGAGGGGGTTAGAAGGGAGAGCGAGAGCGAGAGGGAGAGGGAGAGGCGGGCAATGGCGTGGACGAGGTCTGGGGTCTGGTGGAGGGTGAGTACTTGAGTGAGGGACACGTCGTCGGTGAGGGAGAACTTGGGAAGAGGCGGCCACGTCGTCGCGTTCGTCGTCGTCGGCGCAAGCGGGAGTCGCACCCGATAAAAT
>JBBPNU010000155.1:0-26054 GCA_038091055.1 Leccinum angustisporum
ACTTAGCATGCATCCATACTACCACCTTGCGTTTGCGCTCACTGGATTTGTTACAGGGGTAAAGACGAGGGTGTTATGAATGTAAAGCGCCTCGTTGGTTCCACCGACGTACAGCTCGCCTCCGGAAGAGGTGAGCCTGAGTGAAAACACTGGTTGAGATAGCTTTCCTGTATTGTAGAGTGTGTGCAACAGAGGGCTTTGGCCATAAAGTGCTGATAAAGACGGAAAAGCTAATCCCAATAAACCATCTGCAGCAAACACAGATGCTCTCAGATCTGAAGAGTATATTGTTGCGGCACCGATGGTCTGAATGTTTGCCTATTCATCGGTCAGAAGTGATGATGTTCGCAAACAATACAAACATACGGTAAAACCAGCAATGGTTACATTGTCCCTGTATTCTCGACCACTGGCCATCCTACCACCTGAAAATACTTGCACAAAATTACTATCGAGGTCAAAGTTGGTGATTTGGGACAATGCGGGATTCCAGAGGTTAGGGTGGCTTCTGCAGTTCTCATCACCGGTCACGGCTGGAACAAAGAGATCGCTGGGTCAAATAAAACGAAAGAGTGGATGGTACTGACAGAAATCACTTACCTAGAAGCGGTATTGAGCTGGACTGAGATGGCGACTGGAGTGAATAGGTGTCACGAATGCAGTTCAATGCACGGAAAAACTTACCAGTGAAGTACTGGGGAGGAGTGCCGATCGAAATGGTCCCATACCACATTTCATACCGGTAGTTTGTCAAATCAACACCGGCTCCGGACCCGGCCCGTTTCACAGCAGAAGGATGCGGTGTTCCCGTGTTCGTTTCGGAACCATCCATGCCATTTGGCCCACGGATGAACTTGCTAAAAAGGCCTAAGCAAGAACGATGCCTGAGGACATCACAGGACGATTTACGCGTTATGTGATGTAGTATGAAATTCGCGCGCGTCGGTATCAGAGTGTTTTGAGAGTGGTATGGCTATACCATCACTCCCCCTCCTAGGATCAGGTGATTGGGCGGCCAGAACCGTGACGAAAACACTAGGCACTGTGACTGCAATGGTTGTGATCACCTTGAAAAGCATTGGGGAATAAATGTGGAGGAGCACAAATGCCATTAAGTATGTGCGCGTAACTTAAAAACTGATAAGTACATTCGGATCATTGAAACAGGGGTGGGTGAAGAGTTTCGCGACAGAGTTAGACTCACGGATTCAACCGAGAACTCTTGATGGTGCATGTCACCAAGTTTGCCTCCAGTGCAAGGCGGAGCGGGCGATGGTAGAAGAGCATATTCATGCTTGGGGTAAAATATTTACGACCCTCTTCGGGAGAGGATGTCAAGTATGATGATATAGAGTGGTAGCGTGGTGGCAGGTCGTGACTCTACAATCAGACCTCTTGTGCAAAAAACACTGGTGTGGAGTATGTATCTAGTGTATCGGCGTAAGCTCTGCGAATCCAATTCGTGGTGACTCGCTGTTGAAATCAAACACGGTATAGAACTGCTGGAGGAAGATGGTCCCGATCGACCAGGTTTCTAGTCGGGTTCACTGATCAGCATAGGAGAGGAAATGCTGCTCAGAAGAATCTCACGAGCATATGGCACGGACGCAACTCCGCTAAAGCAATTGCACGAGCCATGCGTAACCTGTCCTTCGTTGAGGGCAGGGGTCGAAAACGGCTTTCCACCAATGGTAAAAGTCACGGTGGGAAAAGTCTTGCATGGGACTACAGGGAGTCAATTAAAAAGTACCTAAATCGATCGAAACTCACAGGTGTAATAACCATCGGATGCCTCCGGAAAAGAACGCTTGTCCTTGAATGCCCCCCCGCCAGCCGCCTTGTGCAGGGCCAAAACTCGCCCCGCATCACCAATAATGAAGTGGGCAAATGTGTCGATTATGGCGGCTACATCTGTCAGAACTGTTACTCCGTTGACTTTGATGCTATCGATATTCAGCTCCCAGTAAACCTGAAAGGGGAATCTAAGTATGCATCCATACCACCTCGCGTTTGCGCTCACCGGTCGTGTTACAGGGGTAAAGACGAGGGTATCATGAAGATAAAGCGCCTCATTCATTCCACCGACGTACATCTCGCCTCCGGAATCGGTGAGCCTGAGTGAAAACACTGGTTGAGACAGCTTTCCTGTATTGTAGAGCGTGTGAAACAGAGGGCTTTGGCCACGAAAAAGTGAGTAAGACGGGAAAGCCAATCCCAATATACCATCTGGAGCAAACATAGATGCTCCCATAGTTGAAGAGTATGTTGTTGCGGCACCGATGGTTTGAATGTCTGCCTATTCATCGGTCGGAAGTGATGATGTTCGCAAACAATAAAAACATACGGTAAAACCAGCAATGGTTACAATGTCCGTGTATTGTTTACCACGGGCAGTCCTACCATCTGCAAATTCTATAAAAAAGTCTGTATTGAGATCCACGCTCGAGGGATGGGTACTGATGGTCAAGTTGGTGAGGGCGGACGGTGGAGGGGGATCCAAGAGATTAGGGTGGCTTCTGCAGTTCTCATCACCGGTGACGGCTGGAACAAAGAGATCACTTGGTCAAATCAGACGAGAGAGTGCATGATACTGACAGAAATCACTTACCTAGTACCGGTGTTGAACTGGACTGAGGTGGGGACTAGAGTGAGTGGGTGTTACGAATGCACGTAAAAAAACTTACCAGTGAAGTACTGGGGAGGAGTGCCGATCGAAATGGTCCCATACCACATATCATGGTCACGGTAGCTTGTCAAAGCAACAGCTCCGGACCTATCCCGTTTCACAGCAGAAGGATGATCATGCGGCGTTCCCGTGTTCGTTTCGGAATCATCCATGCCACTTGGCCCACGGATGATCTTGCTATAAAAAGGTGTAAGAAAAAACGATGCATGAGGACATCACAGGTCGATTTACGCGTTATGTGATGTAGTATGAAATTCGCGCGTGGCTGTATGAGAGCGTTTCGAGAGTGGTATGGCTATACCATCGCTTCCCCCCCTAGGAGAGGCCAGAACGAAAACAGGTACTGCGACGACAACGGTTGTGATCACCTTGAAGAGCATTGGGTAGTAAATGTGGAGGAGCAAAAGTATCATCAAGTACGTGCGCCTGACTTAATAAGTGTCCAGATGACACCACGTCTAGGAACTAACCGGATAACAATGAAACTGATGAAGTACATTCGGATCATCGAAACAGGTATGGGTGACGAGTTTCGCGAAAGAGTTTGAGCTCACAAGACGGATTCAACCGAGAGCACTGTAACTCTTGATGGTCCATGTCGCCAAGTTTACATCCTGGTAGAAGGACTGTGAGTCTGTGGTGCCATCTAGACCTCGCTTTCGATCAGTGCAATTTTTTGGCTATGTTAGCGTTTCGTTGCGGCAGAAAGTTGGTTGTCACATTTACACGTCAGCGAGAACAGGTGGGTGTAGAACTCGACAGTACTCACGACTACCGTTGGGGCCTCGCTACCCTCCAAGGCTATTTCGCAGCTCAGCCAGACGCAGTGAGAGAAGACAAGTCTTGGGTGTGCTTTGTGATTGCCTGTATGGGCTTGATCCACGAGTTAACATCTCTGGAACCTGTTGAGAAGGATTATCGTTGAACAGGTAGTATGTGCGAGATGTTTGGTCTTCGATTCATCACCTGGGCCTGCACGTGGAGGTCAGTAATGATCAAAAAGGAGTAGAAAAAGGCAGGCTTGTCCGACGACCGGTGGATGACGGGAAGGCATGAGAGGAGTCTCCGGTGTCTGCAAGCTTCCCTTTCGTCATAGATATACCTGGGCGAACGTGAGCGCGAAGTGGGACGATGACTAGTATATACTTGGCATCAACTTTCAAGTGAGTGGGGCGAGCGAAGCTAGGTTTGTTGACCCAACCCTGTCTGATCCAACCCCAGAGTTCACATTCTGTCTTCAACATGTCTCAACGGACCATAGGGAGCACGTCGCAGCAAGAGCATGCGTGCGCCCGGCGAGGGACGCACTGGGCGACAAAAACGACGTGAAAAAGGGACCTTTCGAGAGGCCGTGACATCACCGGCGGCGTCGCGGCGAGCCTCAAGGGCAGGTCGAATGCATGCTATGTAGTGGCTGTTGTGAACTGAAGACCGCCTGGGCGTACTACCAGTCGATGGCCTTTCGAGGGGTGTTCATGTACGACGACACTGAGGCGCCCTATGACATGTAAAATGTCAACGTGTTTCTGGATAGTTGGGTGGTTCACTTGTGCATTGCCTTCTTCCGAGGAGACTGCGAGGTTTCTGACGATGATACGGAAACCCTGCTCAGTCCATAAAGACTCACGTGACCTGGAGGTATACAAGTTACCACGAGTTGGTGTCGAGAACTGTTAATGTCATGACGTTCAGCGTCCCGTCACATCTTCCGCGCCAGGTCGACGTCTCCTCGCAGATTCTCTCCAAGCTCGATGCGGTGACCTTCCAGTCGCTGGACTCGACAGTCGCATCCTCATGGCGAGCTGAGCTGGACGTGTCCATATGTTTCACCAAGGTGTGCCGTTACCCCAATCTCGTCCACGAAAACTTGACCCGGTAGAGCAGAGGCGCATTCACGACCGGATACATGCGAACCGCCCTGCGTTCGAGGCCCAGTTGACCTCAGCAAAGTCTGCTCAACAACGGCTCCGAGGTCTTGCCAGCGACATGGAGTCGCTCGACCACTCGGTCTCAGACCCAGAGGTATCTATGTCTTGTCATTGCTGTTCGCACGTGCCGTTGTGACACATTCATCCAGAGCGGTCTCACCCCGACGCTCCTCGCGGCACTCAGAAGACACCAATCCCTTGCACAAGCGTCCCTAAACGCCGACGTGCTGCACGCGTCGCTGTCACACCTCTCGGAATGCAAGACTCAGCTGGAAAATGTGCAACATTTGGTGGAGTCTGGAGATCTTCCGGCGGCGGTATCAGCGAGCGCTACGTTGACCCAGCTGTTGGACACGACGCCTTCACCCCTAGGAGAGGCGACCATCACGTCGGACATAAGGGTACGTGGCGTCCCATTTGACGCGTTGTTGCATCTGAATCCGTTGTACAGTCCAAGTTACGTGTGCTCGCCAACCGTATCGAAGAATTATTGAACAATGCATATGCACAAGGCGTGGTCGTCTCGCCGACTGACGTCATCATTCGACCTTCTGTTCTTGGTGTGTTCGTCCAAACGGCCATTGACTTTCATTTACGTTTTTTGTCCAGTTCCAAATTCGGTGGATCCCGTACCTCTGTGTGCAGTGCTATCTTCGCTTTCCTCGGCCTCGCTTTCTGCACACATGACAACTTTGCGGCGTGACATCACCGCGCACTGCATTGACCAGTCGCTCGACCGTCCTACTTCGTTGTCTATTTCTCAAGAACTCGATCAATTTGGGTTGCTTGTTCACAGGTTGCAGCGCCTGCCCTTGTCTACAAAGGATGGTGCAACAACGCTCGGCAGTTTATCGCGCATTCTAGAGTTTATCAATGGCGCGCTGTTTCCGTGTCTACCCCAATTACAACGCGAGACATTGGCGAAGAATCTGGTCAAACCACTGACATCATCTATCATGACGCGTCTGCTCATTCCCTCACTGCCATCAAAATTGGATGCGCTTCCTTCATTTCTGGAGCTGACAATGAATGCCGTCGACTTTGAGACTAAATATGTTGTTGGACTGCTCAAAGGGGATGGTTTCGAAAGGGAGATCAGGAATTGGGTGGACAATGTATGCGGACACTACGAGAGAGGACGACGGCAACGCATCCTCGATGACGTTCGAGAGACTATTTCGGCCAGCGCTTCCCGTCCCAAAGACACGTTTTCAGCCGAGTTCATCACGTTCATCAACGTTGTTCAACCCAGCGCGGAATCTGCTCCAGTGGTGACGAATGATAGTAACTCAAACGATGCTCACGCTATCAAAGCAGAATCGTCAAGTTCGGGCGTTGACGCAGGGGATGTATGGGGCTTTGATGACGATGCCGAGGAAGCAGAAGAAGACCGCGTTTTGAAGCCGAAATCTTTGGAGGAGGCTGAGCCAGATCCAAATGAAGCTTGGGGTTGGAACGACGAATTGGCCGAAGAACCGCCCGAGACGAGTACCCCCGAAATTGTCCTTGAGGATCCTGCTGAAGACGAAGTCTGGGACGATGACCCATGGGCTGATGATACGATTGCCAATGAGGTGGCCTTGCCGCCCGTGGTCTTATCCAAGGCCCCGCCTTCTCAGTTGGCACTGGCACCACCAGCTTCGAGCAATCGACCACAATCCAACGGACATCCAGTAACGAATGGCCACGTTTCTAATGGACATAATGGCCTATACCCACCTCCAAAACCTCCACAAGTCGTTCACACTGTCAACAAGGAACTGTACTCGGTATCGGTGCTTGTTCGGCGGGTCGTCCAGGCCGTCGAGGACGCTTTGCGCGAGGGCAAAGCGGTTGCAGCTTCTGGCATTCTCTCCAAGTCTTCCCCCTCCTCTTCAGCTCCAGGCACGTTGATCATGCAATCTGCTTCTCTGGTCCTCGACCTGTTTTGCGCGCTGCATCCTGTGGTGGCTGCTTTGAGGCTGTCACAACCTGTTGGCCGCATGCAATTCTCCAACGATTGTTACTATCTTTCGGAGGAGACAGCTCGCGTGTTAAAGCATGAGTATGGGCTGCCCGGTACCCAAGACAGGCTAGAGGAATGCAAAGATGACCTCAGGGTTTTAGCAGATAGCTGGTTTTACCAAGGCGTCGTAAGTGACCAACACTGTCGTTGAGGTGTGTGTATCGATTTGACGATTCTAGGACAACCAAATAGCAGCTCTGGAAGAGGTTCTAGGCGACGCTGACGGGTTTACGGACACATCGGACCAGGAACGCTACGACGAATGCGAGATGGTGATCACTCGAGTTCTGCGGGATGTAAGGGGTATTGCACATGCTTGGAAGGTAAGCAAGCTCGTGAGAACTCTTTGTTGCTTGCTCAGTCCTCCGCGAAGTCGGTCCTTCCGAAAAGCAAATACTACACGGCAGTTGGACTGATCGTTGATGGCGTCTTGTCACGCATCCTGGATAGCATTTTGGCGATATCGGACATAACTGAAGTGGAGTCACACAAGTTGAGTGAGCTCTGTCGGATCTTGACAGCTCTCGAAGGATTGTTTGTGGAGGACACGAGCGAAGTGAGTGGGCTCCCGATGACGCGATCGTGATGACCCCCACTGATCTGCTTTGACATATCTAGTCTTCGTTTGTCGTTTCCTACGTTCCATCATGGCTGAAGTTTTCGTACCTGTCGGAACTCCTGGTACGTGATGCATGGTCGACCTGCAGCGTCGCATCCCAAACTGACTTTTTTCCCGTCCCTCCAGGAAGCATCCATGACAGACCTGACGTATCTCTTCGAGGAAGGCGCATTGGTGGACTTTGAAATCGACGAACTCGTGATGATGGTCAAGGCACTCTTTGCAGACACGCCTCTACGAACGAAAACAATAGATAAGATTATGAACGGACATCCCGTTCGGTAGCTTCTTGTTTGTCCTGCTTGTGTCCACGTATCATATGCTGCATCTTTTTTTGAGAGTGACAACCTTCATACTACAGTGCTTGACGCCCTATTATATGACATTTTGCATTCCGTCTGCACTCTCTTCCGGTCTAGCGGGATACTTGACAACCCAAGCATGACTGGTAACACGCATTTCTACTGATTCATTGTCTTGCAAGAACTAACATCGATTGATGGTGTCTACTTGTCTGGAATCCAAAAGATCCAACAAAATAACCGGCTGAGCTTGTCAATCTTCCAGTGACAAGGCTTGCTATGAAGCCAGATTTCCGAAGGCATTTGCTGAGGGTATTCACGGCTTCTTTATCTGCCACCTCAGTCCTTGGTGTTCAACACAATAACCCGGGTATTTTATCCCCGTATTCAGTGTTGCATTAGTATGTGGGGGTTCTTGCCTGCCATGAATAATGCTCATTAGTCAATCAGGATATATCAATGTCGATATTGCTCGGCTAGGGATCTGGGGCTCAGTCATGCTCACAAAGACGTATGTGATTGCTATTTCGTGATTACGTGTCCTCGAGGGCATATGACTCTGTTGACGTACAAGCATTCACTGTCCCAGATGTGATCAGCACACTGTCGAAAATGGGCTAGGTATCCTCCATCTCTCCCACGAGGGAAAACTCGAACAACAGGATTAGATGTCATACGAAATTCTGTCATTGATTCACTGACTAGATCCATCAGTGTGAGGCTGCTTGAGCGGAAGTAAAAATGGCATTACCCTCACGAAGCCTGCCTGTGCGCCGACTTGATGCTGCATAAACCATCCCAGACGGATGTCTCATCAATGGACATCGGAAAGTATGACATTGTCGTGAGGGGATGCTCACCACAGCAGGATCAAAGGATCCATAAAGTCTGTTGGAATATCGTTGACTCAGGGTATGCGAGGGGGCCTGGCTGGGTGCACCCCCTCAGAGATGGTGGATTCAGTTCCTAGATTGAATAAATAGTAAAATAAAATAATTATTTGGAGTTCGCAATCGATGCTACTGGTGATCGCTGCATTATGTTTTACGGTGATGGGAAGTTCCATGGAACCCTGGCAATTTTCCAATCAGTCATGACTGGTCAGGCCGCTATGAGAAGAAGTTGGACGGCGCGAGGGGAAAATTATCTTATTCTAGTCGTGATGGTACACCTGTCATGTCACAGACTCGGATAGTATATGCCAGTGGACAGAGTTCAAGGCACTGAGAACGGGGTAACTTACTTATCCCGAACGACGCGCGCTGCTGGCCATTCCTCTCTGCTGTGATGGCGATTGGTGGAACGAAATGATGTTGCGGGTCGCTGCGGTTCGTTCCGAGCATCGGGTGCCTGCCTAGGCACCCGCCAGCGGCGGCAGCAGATCTACTTGTTTCACTCAATTTAATGTTTGCGTGATCTGGTGCATTGAATCAGATTTGTCAAGTGATACAGTAGGGCGGGACCGGAGGTGGTGATATGATCCTGTCTGAACAATAATGAACCAAGTGATCCATCTTCGGCGCTTGAGCTCAAACGGGATGAGCGTCATTCAGACTGTTTCACGGCGTATGCCGATTTGTTCGAGTTGTCGTTCCCGAGAGCTGGCAACCCGGAACCGCTGTCATTCTTCGAGTACAACAGGCGCGCAGAGACACCGGACCTCATCTAGTTCTAGTAGTAGATTTACGACCTTTCGGAAGCTCTAGCGGACCATCCTGTCCAAGATGTGGTCACGTCATGGTGCTTAGATCTGATCGATATCTTAGACATGATACCCACGGCTTGTACAACCTGCGCACCCTCTTTCGATGATCCCAACGTCGGATAAATACATTATACGAGACCTGAAAATTACATTCATGGCTCGAAATGGAAGACGCTACTAAGTGGTACATATGACCATGGTACTAAAGAAAGAATGGTAATCTATGGTAGGTTTCTCTCATCGGCCATCTCCCGATATCTTTTCTCAGTAGGCGACGTACGCCACGCACAACAACGGGAAGCCCGCGTAAAGTCCGAGCCAAAACACGATGTTGCCCATTAGTTTGTTCTGTTTGATAATTGGTGCGCGTGAGACGAGGATCAACGGGATCTGTACGAGCTGCATGATAAACAGGTACAGTCTACCCGAAAGTTCGGCAGTTTAATCTCGATTCGACATTGGCAAATACACAACTCACCTTAGCTTCCGTGTAACGATAACCATCACTAACTCATGAACTGCGGCACTTAGCAGGAACGTAGCAATCATCGCGCCTGTACGGGAGAGACCCGGATACGCGTCAAGCGAAGACGCGTATACATGTCGGAGAAGAAACTGGTGGACGGGCTTGTTCCATTTTCGAGAGAACTCCTCCCACGAGGTTGAGTTCCACTGTGGTTGTGAAGGTCAGTTTCGCATATTCTCGTCAACGTTGCGTAAGAGAGCGGATTTACCCAATCTTCGTAGAATTGCCTATCCGCGAAACTATTCGATGCGTGAGCTCACGTCTCGCAAGGGCTGTGCCTGAATCGTAGTACTCACTACGATAACTCGGCAAATGCGTTACATATGCACTCTGCACATGCATACAAAGATAAAGCCCATTAGAATCCTTACCGATGGACTCTGATAAGAACTTACCGAATATGATGTAGAAAAGCAATAGATAAGAAATCATGAACGGAAGGGCTAGGTCCAATAAAGAACGAAAGAATGATTGATCTGGCGATGGTGTGAGTGGTATGATAAAGCTCTCCGTAAGCGTGTACAGGAGGGCAAAGGATCCCATAAATGCGACGGTCTTCTCAAAGACATATTCAGGGCGGATTCTGCAAGTAAACAAGTTTCAGTGCATGCTCGATAATAATAGAAAGAGTAAGCTCACCGATCGGTGCGAGGATACTCTAACTCGTAGACAAGGGTGGGAATCAACATATAGGAACAAAAGTTCTTCCAGGTCAAATTCTGTGGGTACCTGAGTCGTTCGGTTCCAGTAGACACGAGTTCGGAATCGAGTTCGAGGATCTCCTGAGATGCGGAAGCGATCGCCTGAGAGGGGTGATGAATAAGCATCGATACTGATGTCGGTGCTGGCTTCAACTTCGCAAACGGGTCAACGGCAGAAGTGTCAGGAGTCGATGGGCCGCTAGATTCGGAAGTAGTATCCTCAACGACTCGTGCCTCAAGCTCGACTACGGTTTCCTCTGTGGCGGATACCATCCTTCGTCGGAGCACGTCCGATGACTTTGAGTCCGGAGACGAACTCACGATCACAACGCGTGTGGCTCGTGTGTGTAGCTGCGGATCTGATTCACATTCCGAGTAAGCTGTGCTTGAACTTGGTTCGATGCGGACCATGGCATCTAGACACGCCTTGTCCCAGCCCCCAATCGAAGGATCTTCGGTGAGAGAGCGAAGATGAGCAAGCGCTCGTTGCGAGCGCTCCGTGACTTCTTGGAGATAGCCGTTGGAGGAAATATAAGAATGCATTTTCATGATCAACACGAGAGAATGCAGAGTCAGAAAGCCAGCCTGCACCCAAGGCCATTGTCTGTTTGAAATTTGAATAGTCGTTCAGTGACTGGGTCGAGAGAGTAACAGGAACCGGAATAGGCTCACCGGTGATATGTCCACGTGATGACGGCAAGTAACACAAACGTTTGAAAGACGTGTTGGAGCACGACGCCCAGCCAGTAGTACCTGATCCAGCCCTTACTTATCGCCTGTGCAAATGGCACACAGATAGCAGTGGCGAGGACGAGGACGGCATCAGATAGTGCAAGGACGATGGCATCACGGGAAAACATGGTGGCAAACGCGAAGGACAACGCATATCCGTTTGTCTCGAAGGAGGAAACAAAAGTCTGAACACTGAAGAGGAAGAGGGACATCCAGAAGAGAGTGAAGAAGCCCTGGGGAGGGTCGTCAGCGCGCGGACACATCCACGGCCGGTGGAAGTGACACCTACCCTGAACTCGTTGGAGCCAGTCGACTCATTGGACATGTCGAAGTGTGATTTACGAGCTTTGAAGCTGATCAATGCGCGGAGCCTCTTTGAAGCCTTTGACCGAAAGGGCTTTGAGACGTAGAGTGTGCCCTCTGCGGTGAAGCTCGAACTCATCGTGTTGACGGGCTTCATGGTGGTCGCGACGGAACGTGTTAGGTTGTCCACACCGGTGCGGCCCGTCTGCACCGGAAACAAGGCGATGATTCAGCTTATTCATGATCACACGCATGTCCCAACCCGACGCAGATGACCAGCTCCATCTCGCCTGTATGCGCGAGGCCATGGCCATGGTAAGTCTCGTCTTCTGTGAAATACCCCCTGTTTTCCACTCAAACCCGAAAGGCAGAGGAGGCTCTCGCTGCAGGCGAGGTCCCTGTCGGGTGTGTCTTCGTGCGAGGCGGCGCCATCATCGCCAAGGCACGCAACCGGACTAATCAACTGCGCAACGTACGCCTGTGACAGCGTTTGCTGTTATTTTTCACGTGTCGTTGATGTCTTACTGCGCAGGCGTCAAGGCATGCCGAACTCGAAGCCATCGATCTCATCCTCGGGGATCCGTCGCTTACGCCGCCTTCCTCGACTGCTCGGTATCCCCTCGCTGACACGACGCTTTACGTGACCGTCGAGCCATGCATCATGTGTGCATCCGCTCTGCGTCAACTAGGCATCCATCAAGTGTTCTACGGATGTGAAAACGACAAGTTCGGCGGGTGCGGGAGCGTGCTGGGAGTGAACGAGCGGTGAGGAGGGACGCGACAAGATCGATTATAATTGATCATTGCAACTTCCACAGCCTTCAGCACCCCATACACCCTTTGTACAAAGCCACTGGCGGGTATTTGCGAGAAGACGCGATTATGATTCTACGACAGTTTTACGTCACAGAGAACACCAACGGTCAGTCCCCTTTTGTTACGAAAGATCCCTTTTGCCTTCTTATTTGTTCCGCGAACCCTAATACATTGACTCACAGCGCCTGTTGCACGCCAGAAGACTTCACGCGTCCTGAAAATTGACATACTTCCCAAGCACTCTACTTGAACGACCCCGCGGGATGGAGGTCATGGATGCCGAGGCTCAATGATTTACCACAGGTCCACGGTGCCTATGTCATGCGCTCACAGAAAATATCTTATTTTATAAGAAGCGCGTGTACCTGAGCTCCATTCTAATTGCTCCCATACATACTGTATATCCGAGGAACTTACACCCTCGGCGAACTTCACAATAAACTTTCAATTTTGCCATTTCAGTCCAAGAGACTGCGCGACGAAGCCCCATTTGTCGGCGGCATCTTGGATGCTGATAGATTCAAGTGCGTCATAAGTGATGTAGATCATCTGGTCCAAGATAATCCCCACTCACCGTTTCTCAGTCGCCTTACCGGCACCATGGCCTGCCTTTTTATCTATCCGTATCAGAAGAGGGTGTGGATTTTTGGGCAATGTGTGCTGCAGGGTCGCGGCAAGCTTGAAAGAGTGTAGAGGGACCACACGGTCGTCGTCTTCAGAACGTCAAGTCAGTAAGTCATAATCGAGAGACGACAGTTTCACGTACGATCAGCAGTCATCAACAACGTGGGGGGCAACGTCTTGTCCCTGGGCACGTTGTGAACTGGTGAGATGGGGTATATGAAATCAAAATCGTGGGGATCATGCGGGTCGCCATAATCGGCGGTCCAAGCCTTGCCTGCAATTGCAAATTAGAGTTTCATAATTAAAACCGTGCATGTTATCGTACCAATGGTAAAGTCCGCAAACTCGAAAAAAAGGCACGTCAATGGCCGGATCATCGAAGTGGCTGCGGAGTCGACATACTTTGAGTAGATCCATCACCCCCACTTCTGCGACAGCAGCCCCAAACGTGCCTTGCGGGGCAATATTGACACAAGCGCCGACCAAGAGGCCTGTATAGAATGACAGTCAGGACGTCATCATGAAACAAGTTGCGGAACTCCTTTCCTCCGTTAGAGCCGCCATTGATGGCAACTTTATCCGCAGCCACGATTTTATTCGTCACCAAGTACTCGCTATATCGATAGGTAAGTAACTTTAGTGCGAGGTACCGTTGATTAGGAAGAGATGTCAATCTTACGTTGCTGAAATGAAATCGTTGAAGACGTTGATCTGTAGGAACGGTCAAAATACTCTCGAACCTTCCAAAAACACCAGCTGACCTTGCGCTCCCTGATCCCAGCGTTGTGCCACTCTTCGCCAAACTCACCGCCTCCTCGAATGTTCGGTAGGGCAAAGACAGCACCATACGACTTCAGGAAAGTAAGGATAGCAGGGCTAAAGCTTGGACTGATCGAGATACTGAATCCGCCGTAGCCTATTTCGCCCTGTGAATCCGCATCCTGCCAATGTTCAAACAGAATGCAAGGCTCACCATACTGGATAGCGGCCGCAGTACCATCGGTCTTTGTAGTCTTGTGCCTCACGATGAACATCGGGACTTTGGTCCCATCCTTGGATTCGTACCACACCTGTTCCGCGGAAAATTCATCAGGCTGGAGGCCTTTCACGTCCGTCGTACGGTATATGCTCCACGCAGACTCCACGGATGCTGTAGTATTGAAATCGTTTGTATCGAAGCGCCCAATGATACCTGGATTGGTGAAGCCCGACATGGAAACAAAGACATCTAGGTGATCACGGCGACCAAATACTTCAGCAGCCCCAACAAATGAGGGAGCTATGCGAGCCAATTTCTTCCCAGTAAGAGAATAGAGGTATATTTCGTCAATGACCTGATGTAACCCGGAGTGTCAGTGAATACTGGACTCGAATACCAATTGAATACTGACGTTGCGCTTGTATATGAGAGCAAACTTGTCCTTGCCGACTGCTGCGATGTCGCTCAACGATGCGTCTTTTTCTTCGGGAATCAAGTCTATTTGTGTGTGCTTGGGATCAGCGAGGTCGATCGTGACGACTTTATGTTTCGGGGCATTCTGGTTGGTACGAAGATACAACTTGGTCCCGTCGTTCGCAAGCCTTCCGGAATACCGTTGGCGACTTGTAATGAGTAGTGAAGACTGACTTACACGTCATATTCCGCCTCAAACTCGTCGATTAACTTTTCCCACTTGAGGTTCGGGCCAATAACATTTTCTTGCAGATCTGCGACCCAGAGAAGATTTTTCTGTGCATGTTCGCATAAACGACAAGCCGAGAGAGATAAGAGAACACACACCCTAGCAGTGTCCCTGGATACACTCAAGAACAAGTATCTCCCATCTAGTTCCGATATAGATGTACCCCACATCCATTCCGGGTGTTCGGCATCTTTCATTACCAACACGTCCTGCGCTAGAAGCCGGAACGTACGTTGGGAATCACGTGAAACATAAAGCAAACTCTGTCATCATCCTTGGTTCGCAAGTAGGTACGAACAGACTGACACTGTGAGGTACCAACTCTGTGGTAGTAGAGTGTCGCATCTTTATCTCCGGTCGTTTCAGTGCCAGCTTTGTCTTCCGTGGCAAGCCCGTGCGATTCGCGACTCGGAAATCGCTGTCAAAAGGCGGGTCAGATCTGGCTGTCAGATCCACCAAGTGGCGCCACGAGCAGATCTATCAGATTGGTGAACGTACCTGATAAAAGAACCCTTTGGAATCATGGGTCCACGAAATCGACGAGAACTTGACAAACCGAACTTCGTCGCTCAGGCGGCTCTCGTGGTGGTCCACACGCTTGCCATCGACAGTGGTCAGCGGTTTGTCGGTCTCACGAACGTATATCGTGCAAAAGTCACTACCCTGCAGTCAGTCAGTGCCTAGTCAGCCCTGAAGTGAAAAACGAGCAGCCACGAGAACGGGATTTACCGAGAGAGAGATTCCATAGGCATAATATTTTCCGTCGCGTGAGAAGGCAGTAACAGCAATGGCGGCGGTACCATCATCCGATAACAAGTTGGGGTCGAAGAAAACTTCGCCTGTGGGTCCTCCGTCCTGGGAGAAGTCTGGCAACTTATCATCGGTCGAGCGCCACAAGACTGAGAAGATCGATATTAGTGCAATTCACATTACCCCTTCCAAAGCAACAAACCCGATTGGGCTTGAAGGCCACTGTTGTAGTACCAGTACCATTTCCCATCGTATTTGAGAACCGGGGCAGAGAACTGCGAACGATGGGATCGTCAATCGCGCGATGGCACGCACAGAACCATGATTTATCACACCTTCTCGTAATCGGTATTTGCTCTGATGGCCTTCTCTAATTTCGCGCGATCAGAATTTTGATCAAGGTAAGCTCGGGTGAAGGCGTCCTGCGCCGAGGTCCATGCGTTAGTCTCATCGCTGTGCGCCTCAAGCCACTGATAGGGATCGGCAACGCGGACTTCGCCCTGTTTTGTGCTCTTGTATACGTCCACGTGGTCGGAACGGCGAGCAGGTGGGTATTGGTTCGGAATCCATGGCGTCGGCGTCATTGCGCAAGCGGGTGAGGCCGTTGAAAGTAATTGGGAGAAGATACGGATGGGTGGAGATTGAGGGAGATGTGAACACGTTCGTGTAGGAAACCCAGCGAACCTTAAGAGCCTGCCAGAGAGAAAGAGCATATGATGCATCTTTTTAATCTATATCGGATCGGGGGTGTCAACGGTCCGTATCCAAGCACGCAATTCGGGCAGGTGACTCCACCGAAATCGATAAAAGAAATGCCGAACGACAAGTCGGCCGTCTGGAACTAGGCTCGTCTGGACCCCTAAAAAAATTAAGGCGAGGAGTTCACGGCCGAAAAAAAAAGGGCAAAAAAGCGTTCCTTTGACCTCCGACCACTGCAAAAATTTCTTCCGACGGAGAAATGAAATGGCATTGAATGTTTGTTCGTGTGAGTCCGTTGATACGGTTAGAATGCTGACCAATAACATTAAAAATGGGTAAAAGCTTCTGATCCTAATAACGGCAAACAACGCCGGGAAATCCCCGAATCCGTCATAGTGAACATATCCTAGTACTCACCTCTGTAGATACCACCATGGATCAGGTACGTCCTGGAGCAATCCACAACGTCATGTCTTGATGATTCTCTGAGCCAGGATGCATTCCGAAACCTGTTGGCAAGTTCACAACCTAACGGCAAACGTGCAATTCCTACAACATCAAACACCGTACCCCAGAAAGCGTTTGTCATACTCATATCCCACCGCTGGATCCTACTCACTTTTTTTCTCAGCAAAGCCGCTTCGTCGTCACAGCCGACGTTCAAACCCCGCAAGGTAAAGAAATCCGAGGGCAAATATCGTGATCGTGCCGCAGAAAGGAGAGGCGGAACAGGAAACGACTATGCTGAGGTACGTCTCCACTTTTCTGACCTCGAGCCTTCTCACGCCTTGCTCCAGGTCGAGGCCGTACTGGAGGATTTCGAAAGACAGGTCGCCCACGAGGACAAGGACGTCGTGCGTTTCTTCTGTTCTCTCGCTGTGCGGCTGTTATTGAAGTATTCCCAGATCGAGCAGCAACGCAAGTATCTTGGTGGAGATAGCCAACATACCATCCTCGTAAAAGGCCTTGATATGTCTCTTCTCGAACAAAATCTTGCACGGGCCGCTGAACCCGCAGAAGACGACGAGATACTCGAACAGGCATTTACAGAAGCTACTTCCGCGTCTAAACCCACAGGACCAAAGAAGCGTACTCGAGAAGACATCATCCGCGATCTAAAGGCAACACGACAAAATGGAGATATACCAACTGACGAACTAGTTGTCACACAGCCGGCGGAAGAAGAGAGCTCAGGCCACCAGGAAACCAAGAAAACTGCAAAGTTTAGACCTATTGGTTTCAAACCCATCGGACAAACGGAGGAAAAGTCGAAGAAGAGAAAGATTAAGGATGGAAAGGAGGTTGCAAGGAAAAAGAAGCGAAAAGCCGAGAATGTTCCTGTACAGTCCGCAACAAGAGAGAGTGCGTGTGAGGAAACGCCCGCTATATCTGCGGAACGCGACACTACTACCCAATCTTCGTCCTCCAAGATGCGACTAAAACCTCCAGAACTGGAGCCCGCCCCACTGGATGAAGACCTTGACATCTTCGCCGGCGCCGGTGATTACGAGGGCTTCCCAGCTGACGTGGATTCCGAGGAGGAGCACCGCGACACAGAAGAAACAAGAGCGGGGTCTACGGCTCAAGTGACCATCTCTGCTGTTCCTGCTGCTAGTATCAAAGGTTGGTTCGACGAACCTGAACCCGAGGCCAGGCGCGCTTCCATCCCACCCGAAAAGTTACCACCTATTCCCGAGGTAACAGCGGCAGACGAAGAGCCACAAGAAATTCGTCTAATACCCCTCGAATCGTCTACTCTCCCATCTATACGCGACTTCCTGGCCATGGACGAGGCTGTCGAGAAAGCGGAGAAGCGGAAAGCACGTAAAGAAAAGAAGAAGAAGACGAAGGCTGGTGACGACGACGACGATTGAACGACACTCACAATCACGTCTGTCATCGGAAGTACGAATTAAGTACATATGTACATAACACTGGTACCTATCATGATTGCCCTGAGGGTAATGGCACGAGGAACGACTTCCCTCGAGAGTGATAGTTTGCGAAACCTATCCGGGAGTCCATCTCGTCGATAGTTCTGAAGCGATTGATGATTACATATGGCTCGCACGCGTTACTTGGTACACACCTCTTTTTCATTTCGCTGGCCCAAGTTATGTCTTTGAGAGTTGGAGCGTTGAGACAAGCACCAAGAATTCCTAGTACGAGTGCAAAGATACTCTCGTACACAATCTTTCGATGGATGGGTTGAGAGTTCGACCTATAAGATTACTGATGCAATCGGGACGCACGTTTAATGGGAGAGATCCCTCAGGCTTTCCGAGTGCTTTAAGACGCGACAAGTCTGTTGGAGTACTTTTAATACCCGACGAACGCTTGTGGAGTGCCTGCGACTCACGTTCGTACGCAGAATATGCGGCTGCAAGGGTCATGGAATCGTGTTCGGATGAGATATATTCCTTTGCACGCACCGTGAAACAGGAAAATGGTCGCCAAGGAGAGAAAAGTCGGACCAAACATTGATATTTCTTTACTTGTAACTTGTTGGTGATTGACAAGTTCTTCACCGGACCGTGCTAGTCCAATATTGTTGTTTGTTTGTTTCGGAGGCTGTTGCCAAACATACACCCCTTCTTATATACTACCGCTCGGGCAGTGCCAGCGTGTCTACCCGCGTGCGTTTTATTCCGTTCCGACTCCCAAGTATCGGGATCCTCCGGTGAGTGATCGGCTCTGGTTGTCAGTTCTGAGGCACCGTCAATTTTCCTGATTAAAGGTACTTGATATTGATGTCAAGGCAACTGTACTATTTCCATTTCTTTTTCTATCTCCTGATTTGAACAGTTCCAAAATATATACCCCAAGGACGATTGTAGCAGGTTAATCTAACCTATGCCGCTGCCATTCTCAAACGCGTTTGCGAGACAACCCAACGGGCAGATACAACTGGAATCATCCTGCGCAGTATATGTTAGACAACAGGTGCGTCGATCGGTATCTGATGAACCGATAAGCTCTCGGCAATCGGAATTCAAGAATCAAGATGCAGAGCCCTCAAATCTAGTAACACCCAGTCCGATCCGAGTCGAGATGCTCCATTTGTTCTCGACCACACGTTGTCATCCATTCGTTTGTTCGGCACCGTGCTGTCGCAATCAGGTTCAACTCGCGGATCTTTTCCATGGTATTTGGACAGGCACTCGAGACCGAGTACCGACGAAACCGAGGTGCCAACGCATGATGATCCAACGGAGGCAGTTTACTTACCCCCTTTCTAGTAGAACATTCCAAGTACCGATAGGGCTATAGCTGCAAGGGCATGCTATTTCTTGGCGGCCGCCCTGGAAAGCCGCGCAGAAATTTTGTTCACATCGTTGCGAATTGGTGTGTTATGGCACCTGGTACGTATACTGCGGCGACTCTCTACCTCCTAAGGTACATGTTCCCATGTTCCTGTCGCGGTGAGATATCCACGATCGTCTCCGTGACCAGGCCACAGGGCAACGGCCCGCCGGGAACCTCCTCAAAGTTATTATGAATCATTGGCCGCCCTCGGCAATTTGTCAAGCATTACCGGTAGGAGACACAGGTTTGTACCGGAGGATACGGCATATGTACCCAACTTTCGAATCATATCCACGAGCCAGCCGGGCCTGGCCCATCACTGCATTTGACGTGAGTAGCCAAAAGGATTAATAAATTGCGCCGCCCATCTCCTATTTTGTCTATCAAAGACGCGGCTGACCGGGGTCAACTATTCCGATAACGATTCAATGTTCCTTGGTGAGCATGTGCACAGGGGGGGTCCACAGCGGACTTATCCACAGCTTTGCACAATAAGACTGAATCCTATAAATAACCTTTTACGAGAATATGGTGGGGCGATTGTAATGGATCAGATCAGAGATAAGGCGGGCTAGTCTCCCTATTACCAGTGATCGGATTGATACGATTCAAATGAGCAATCGACTTGCAATCGAGTGTGTAAAGCTGCAGGGAGTGGCGCGCTCTCACGTCATCGTCATTACAGTAAGTACCGAACACGATGCGGCCCGATTACCTGCCGGGCCGTCTTTGACCCGGGCTGCATCCTGCCGGACCGCCTTTATCATAGATTCAGATTCCTGAGAGCAAGTCCTAGAAAGTACAAGTACATACGGATGTATGGTCCGTCAAGTTTGAAAAAGAACTCAGCGTTGACAAATAAACTCGCTTGTTGCTAAGTCGACTTAGTGTTTCCCACGTTAATTCCACAGGTACAAAATGTTCAGGTCGGAACGTAAGCTCGCTGATAGGCCGTGGCAGGCGGTGTTCCTTCAACAGTTCTGGTGATTGGCTTATTTCAGGGTAAACTGGGCCACAGCAGCATGCCATGGAGATTCAGATCACATCACTGTTGCAGATTGACGGATAATTATTTTTGTCCCTCTTGATGAGTTCCTTCTCCCTTGATGAAGTGCACGTGTTTGATTCTAATCTTGGCCAATCATCGCTTGAAGCACAGGGACGCGAACAGAGGGGTGGGTATATAAAGAGGTTGCCCCTGCCCGCGAGATTGTCCGTTTATAACCCCACACTTCGAGAGTCCCTGGGTCTCTTGGTTTTTATCTCGAGCTCCCAATCACCACCTATTGCAACGTGTAATACCACCGACCTCATAAATCCTCAACACCGCACGGCTACAACGTGGACGAAGTGTTTTGTCACCCTAGGTGAGTCGTCCGATTGTCTGGTCGTGTGCTCAACGTTTACTCTTTTCCGTTTCAGTTGAGGTGAAACTCTGCCGTTCACTTTAAATCCAGGCTACCCCCTCTTGGCACTGCGCTTCACCTTTTTTGCCCTTCTCCCTCTGCTGTGCTCGTGATGACCGTCAAAGAATTCGTAAAGGACGTCAAACGCAGATTTTCCCACAAGCGCAAGCAGAAAACGACCTATTCTGCCGACACTTATGATGACGGATCCGCGTCTAGCGTTGACGGGATTTCTCATCTAGACGACTCTTCCTCGATATCCTCGATGTCCAGCACTCCAGGGCAAAGTCGCTTCGCTTCGTTGATTCGTTCCCGCAGTCTGTCTATGTCGTTAAAGAAATCTCACCTCCCGCACCAAAAGGTCAAGACAGCAGAAGGAAAACGTCATAGACTTTTCTCTGCGCCTTCCAGGCCGTCGGTGCGAAGCGGTTCCTCATCTGGCTATCAAGAATCCGAGGGTAGCGGCGGCACGCACTGGCCACATCGGAATGGGGGGCGAGGTGCGGTTGACGAGTACTTGAACGTCATCGACATTCGATCAGATCGAACGGTCTCGTTGGCCGAGGGGCACTCTACATGGCGCGACTGTGTCGACCTGCAGTCACCACCACCGTTTGGCAGACAGTCGCGTTCAGATACTTCCGGGACGATTGTAGGCTCCGACCACAAAAAGTCCGACTCTCAACTTGACAGCATATATTCTGAATCGCACTCCGACATAGTCTCCGATCATAGCGTTCCCACCATCTCCTTGACTCCTCCGATGGCAGATCTTCCTCCCCCTCCTCCATCGAAGCACGAACATGCATCATCGGACCCTCCTCTCCCCCCTCCTCCCGACGAAGAAATTTCCCTCCCCCGGACCCTCGACAAGCCTACTCCCGATCCTCTCCCGCCCCTGCCTACCCTTGCGCACCCGATAAGATCGACCACCGCAAGTCCCGCACCCGTCATTCCTCGCTTGACGGCTCCGAGTATGTTCCTTCCAATCCCAAATGTACGCCTCGTTTTCCCACTCTCGCATTCCTTGGTATGGTGGTTGGCGCCTCGGTGGTCCTCGGGATCCCGTATGTCATCGTCTGCGTCGGTGTTGTTGCCTCGTTCGGGGAGTAGACCAGCATTCCAATCGTCGTACTCCCAATCCAATTCTTGTTGCCTCTACGCTCAAATGCCGTTATGCGGCCATCCCCCATTTCGAGGCAGTAGCACCAATGTCCAGTCGGTGTCACCACGCCCACGCCCACCATTCTTCTGTACTTTGGTCTTCTTTGTCGTTCCGACCTCTGAGCTAATCTTGCTTGTTTACAGACTGATCCTCTCAATCCTCTGTTGACAAAGCACGTCCCACCTGAACAACGGCCGAGGAGAGATGTCGTAGGAGAGTATGCCGGGAGAGATGCCCACGAGATGGTCGTGAGTTGTTTACGCAGAGTCTCTTCATATCTTCCCATTTCAGCATTGACTTGCATTACTTCTCGCTATTTCCATTTTTTTCCTGCACATCTACATTACAGCTCTGTTTCCCGTATCTGCACGCGTTCCTTTATTATTTTGCTTTCCCTTTCTTTTCTTTTGTCTGTACGAGCATCGACCCCAACCTTCTTGAGAGGCTGGCAGCCTTTTTCAGCATTGTATCCCCGGAGTGTAGCGTAACATTATTCAATGAAAGCAACTTAACACCGACGATAGAGTGACTGATTACTGTTCTAATCACTCGTTTTGGGTAGATGTCCAACTCATGGCGCGCCTTGGCAAAAATGGCACGCGATAGGATCGTAGCAAGTGACCCAGAAGATTTGGTGAAGATTTTGGATGTGAGTGTCAACCTATGTCGCATCGACTTTAGAGTCTGCAGCTTAATTGAATCGTCTCCACGAAGCTCTGGTCTCTTCGTCTCTCCTCTCTCGCTCGCCTCCGTCTAACGAATCAGGCTTCTGCTGAGTGCACCAACCTGTTTGCAGTCCTCAATGCCGTCCCCGCGACGTCTGTCCCTGGTTCGTTTCCCGGCTCAGGCACCTTCCAATTTACTCCCCTTCCCTCTTCCCCTGCCCCCGCAGCACCCTTGCCCCTTTCCCCCTCGGGCCTCAGCGGACTTACCCAGCTCCCGGGAACGCCGTCTCAGAAACCATCCTCGCTCCCCGGCGCGCCCGCGCTTATGCGCGGTGCATCCGCTCCTGCGACAGTCCATGCTCCAGCGCGCCATCATCATCACGCACACGACCTTATGCACCCGTTCGAGCTGACCGTGTTTCGCGCGCGCGTGCATTACTGGTCGGGAGATCCGTTGGGGTACGTCGATGCTCTTAGCCGGATTTTAACGGTGTGCAAACAGAGGGCGAGGGAGGAGGCGCGGGTGGTCGTGCAACGGCGAAAAGTGAGGGATGCGGTAAAGGCAACAGGAGGGGACGGTGAGGGTGCACGCCCATCGGAGGTGGCGGCGGCGGACCGGGACGGGGATGAAGACGGAGCTGAAGACGGGGATGAGGATGAGGGAACAGATGACACCGAAGACGAAGGCGAGGGAGAGAGCGAAGATGAGGCTGAAGGCACTCAAAGCTCAGAAGAGAACACGGAGGCTCAAGAAGAAGTGGAAGAGGAACGCGACGAGGTTCTCGCGACGGCCGAAGCCAACCTCTCCATGTGGCTCGAACGTGTCGCGAGGGTCTGTCTGATCCTCGCAAGTCAGATGATCGAGATGAACGTAGGCGTCATGCGTCTTTATATTCCTTTTCCACACTACTTACATATGCTAATATTTCCCGTCGGTTGTTAACGTGTCGGCGTTTTTGGACACGAAGGACTACCAAGCAGTGATCAACCTGCTCGTGCCGCTCTGCACACACCGCTCCTCGCCCAACTTTTTGCCAGTACCCTCTCCGACTCTCCATTCGGCCCTCGCGCGAGTCTACCTCCTCTCCGGAAACCTCCAGAAAGCGGAGGAGCATTTTTCTATCGCCGCGTCGGCCGCAGGGAACGACGTCGTCATGAACTCGGCGTTGCTAGCAGCGGCGTCGGGCGACTGGACTCTCGCCGAAGAAGCGCTCCGAGATGTGGTTAACAAAGACCTGGGAAACATCACGGTGCGTGCGGATTGGATTGAATAGATAGAAAGGGGATGCTGATCCTGCTCGTTTGTTGCATCGTCGGTCAGGCGATCAACAACCTCGCCGTCGCGCTGTTATATCAGGGACGGATCAAAGAGGTGCGTACGAGCTCCAGCGCGTCGCTCCGCGCAATGTGGCACGCTGCGTGACGCAGTTCAAAAACTGATATGATGACGTTTCTTTTTCAATGGGGGTAGGGTATTGATCTGCTCGAATCGGCGCTCAAGGTGTCACCTTCCACTGTGGTCATTGCAGAGCCGTTCCTATTTAACCTGTGTGCGTGTGTTGCTCCTTCAGAGTCCTTCTCGTGGTCTGCCCCCGGGCTTTGCTTAACTTTAATTCCGCTCGTGAACTGCCGCCGCCGCCGCCCGCGTAGCCACCCTGTATGAGCTCCGCTCGACTGCTGCCATTGACAAGAAGCGCAAGCTCTTGGTTGAAGTTGCCAAGTGGAGCGGAGATGGCCTTAGGACGTCCTGCCTCAAGATGCCTTCCAGTTAGGCGCGCTACGTGTTTAGCATAGAAGTGTCGTAAAGTGATAACGAGGTTATGCTGTGGGAAAGAGCATTAGTCTTTATGACAGAAGCTTCTATTATTAAAGTTTTGAAAAAGAAAGAAAGGAATAAGAAAAGAGAAACTTGAATACATGCCAGTGGGGGTTGATACAATTGTGAATGGTATTGTTGTCCTTGGAGATGAGTGCAGTGCAGATTCTGGCTAACTTAGGCACTGATTCATATGCCTGTCTGCCAAAATTACTACAGTGTCTGCTACTAGTACCTGGTTTTTTTTGGTAGACTTGGTAGACTCAGGAGATCCCCAAGATACTTGACCTACTACCAGGTGCTACATAGAGAGTCCAAGTCTGAGTGTCAAAATTACTACATAGTGCTTTGTAGTTTTAATAATAAATGTATTGCTACCAGGTTTTTTTTTTAAATATGACAGTTCAGTATAAGACTTAGTACTACCAGGCTAGTACCAGCCTATTACAAGTTACAACACAATTCACAACACATGTGAGCAAATCATTTATGCCAGTGATTGTGACATTGTAGAGCTCTGAAGTACTCTAGGTTAGCATCCAGCCCCTTTTCCTTGCTTCTGCTCACATCCTGACCTGACCTGCATTGCTCTGCCAAACACCAATGGTCCACCATGGATTACTATGATAATCATTTGATTCATTTCCATCTCATCCCTTTTTTGTTGTTGCATTCTATCTCTGAAAATAGAAATGTGTCTGCCCAAGTTGATGAGGGAAGAGTCCATGAGACATGTCAATCCTTAAGCAAGGCTTGTATTGCCCACCACAACCTGTCAGATCAGACATCAATGTAAGATGATCATACTATGGTGCTAGCCACACTGCATGCCTGAGAAAGTATATACATATTGCTTGTAATTTGTTTGAATATTAATTATCTCTGTGAATAGTGACTCACAACTTGGAGTTTCCCCTGATGTGGTCTGTTCTTCCATACTCTGGTTGGACCTTCCATGTCACCAGAAGTTATGTTTGGGTGATTGTTGGTGTCAGGAGCACACAAATTTTATTGAAGGTTGCGTAAGGAAGAGCAGCCATATCAGTGACTTTATCCATTTATTGTTAATTTCACTGACTTTTTTTAAAGAATCAATCCTCACTAGTAGTAGACATGAAGAGCAGTTTGCAAGAAACAAAGCAGAGATGGCAAGCCACCAACTTGGTGAGTCATATATGGAAGAAATAGAAAGGTGGGTCTTGACTGTGAAGTTTGAAGAAAGGCGATCACCGCCCAAATGGCCCAGCCACCCCCCACCCCCCTTCCCACAGCGGCTGGAGGTGCCTGGAACCTAGAACCCACCTTGATGAGCAACATAGCCGAACCACCACTGCGGCATCCGCCAGTCATCCTGACGTGGCTGAGGGACAGGCTTGAAAACACCCTGCAAGAATCCCATGGCCTGGCATTTGAGACCTCCATGTATGGAGTCCTGGCTGGCTACCTTGGAGAGTACTTTTCCGCTCAGGGAGGCTTCTTGATCAAGCCCCAGGTCACACAGTCACTTAGGCCTGCAGCGGCTAGGCAAGAGCAGGGGTAACCCCTGGGTACCACTGGCTGTACCCCTACCCCTACCCTCCAGGGGTACGTACCCTCCACCAAGGGTAAGGGTACGGTC
>JBBPNU010000156.1:0-25991 GCA_038091055.1 Leccinum angustisporum
CGTGCGTGGCTCTGACGCACCTCATAAATGAAGTTTCGACAAGGTAACAGGAACTTCAGGTGTCAATATTTTAAATATCAGGCACGTATCAGGAAGGTGACGAGGCAAATTTTTAAGTTTCAGTAAGGTATAAGTGCTGATAGCTACCTTTCTTGAATTTGTGATAAAGGCCCAAATGTTACTACACGAAAACATTCCACAAACCCATTATATCAGGTGGGTCTCAGAATTAGCATTTCCTTTATGATAATATTAACGTCAGGGACGTGGCATGTAGGAAGAAGTACAAGTAATCACTGAATTTTGCCCCCGGTGATTTCTCTCCTACGGCATGCACTTTTCACAGTGTGATTCATACATAGTGTGCAGTATAGTATCCATGTTTGCAATCTGTGCATTGTGGTTGTATAGATCATGATATATACATGTCATCTTATGCTTTTATAAATATGACCAACATATCCCACCACTTATTATACTCAGATATGCAATGTGGAGCTCACAATGACATATTTTTCAAAGTCTCCGATGTTTTGGATTTATTTCCCACACTGGTCCATACTTCCTATCACGAATCGTTGGTAGAGACTGACATAAGTCTGAGTATAGAGAATATCTGATACTATAGAGATTTGTACTGATGTCGCTTCCTCCATCGTCTTACATGGTACAATTTCTATACCCGAACAGTCTATAAACATTGTTGAATGTCCTGAATTCAGGCAACTGTTGCTCTTACTTCGCCCCAGCCTCCGCGACTCGGACATTCCAAAATGAACCAAGACGCGTGAGCTCATCCTGCAAGCATGGAGGGAGTATTTCCAGGTATTAAAACACTGTGATCTTCATGTAAGCATTCCATTTATTATTCTGGTCATTGGAGCTCACAGTGCTCACTCATACTTCATCTAGAACGCACTTGGCAAGATATCATTTACCGCAGACATCTGGTCAGACGGAGCTCTAAGGCCATTCATGGCTGTCACGGCTCACTGGGTAGCTCAGTCACCGAAAGACCACGACATTGCAACTCAAGGCTGCCCTTATCGTGTTCCACCATTTGCCCGAGAGTCACACCGGCGAAAACATTGCTGAAAACTTACATCAGGAAAATTTTTAAGTGCTGATATACCTAGCTGAATATGATCAATTATTCATCAATTTGATACAACCTGATAGTTGCATATCTGACACTATCATGTTCACATCATCAATTTATAGAATAGATGATTGCTTATAACTCTTGGCAGACATTTTACCACTAGATCAGATAATATCCTTTGAATATCACTATTTCTCATCAAGCTCGTGTATTATTATATGAATGTCATGATGATGGCACTTAGATCAGATGTTATCCTGTGAATATCATCATTTTTCTACCTAGCTCACATGAATGTCACCATGATATCATTGGATTAGAATGATCCTTTGCACATAATCATTTTGCTACCAGTTCAGACATTATTATGTCAGTGAAATGATGATATTACTAGATCAGATGTTACCATGTGAATATCATCATTTTGTTACCTATCTCACACACTATCATTTAAATATCACCATGATGTCATTCAATTTGACATGATCCTTTGCTCATCATCATTTTACCACTAGATCAAATGTTACCATGTGAATATCATCATGTTGTTACATATTTCACAAATTATCATTTCAATGTCACCATGGATATCATTGGATCAGACATGATTCTTTGCACATCATCATTTTACCACTAGCTCAGCATTATGATATGAATGTCATGATGATATCACTAGATCAGATGTTACCATGTAAATATCATCATTTTGTTACCTATCTCACACACTATCATTTAAATATCACCATGATGTCATTCAATTTGACATGATCCTTTGCTCATCATCATTTTACCACTAGATCAAATGTTACCATGTGAATATCATCATGTTGTTACATATTTCACAAATTATCATTTGAATGTCACCATGGATATCATTGGATCAGACATGATCCTTTGCAAATCATCATTTCAGTATTATTGTATGAATGTCATGATGATATCACTAGATTGGATGTTACCATGTGAATATCATCATTTTGTTACATAGCTCACACATTATCATATCAGGTAACATTTTAAGTGCTGATATATAGCTGAATATGATCAACTATTTATCAGTCATTTGTATACAGATAAATGTATATCTGCCAATATCATTTCAGATCATAATTCTATACAACACATAATATCCTATAGCTCATGGCAGACATTTCATCACTAGATCAGGAATTATTCTTTGATATCATTATGTTCCATCATTACCCTCTAAATATCATCACTTTCCCACCAAGCTTATACATTATCCTTTGAATATCATCATGATATTACTAGATCAGACATTATTACATTATCATTTTAATATCACCATGACATCACTAGATCAAGGATTATCCTTTGCACTTCATTATTTTACCTTATCAGGGTGTTAACAGTCTGATGAACAGACATTGTAACACATTTTCAGTTGCTTATAATATACTGTAAAATGAGTATATAAGTTGTCTTTAGATCCTTACATTTACTGAAATCATTATGGTTACCTGGCACCATCCTTTTAAAATCAACAATTTACAGAACAGAGAATGACTTATATGTCTTGGCAGACATTTTACTCTAGATCAGATATTATCCTTTCAACCTCTCTATTTTTCAATTAAGCTCATACATTACCATCATCATATCAACTGGATCAAACATTATCATGTGCTCATCGTCATTTCACCACCAAATTTAACTTCTGATATTCCTATAAATATATGATCAAGGATTAGCAGTCTGATGAAAAGATATATACACTATGGCATATAATAGTTTGTTGTTAACAATGACTTACAATCGCTGAAATTCAAATCAGGACTTTTTTCAAGTGCTGATATACCTAGCTGAATATGATCAATTATTCATCAATCTGATACAATGATATAGTTGTATATCTGACACTATTATGTTCAGATCATCAATTTATAGCATAGATGACATTTGATAACTCTTGGCAGACATTTTACCACTAGATCACATAATATCCTTTGAATATCACTATTTCTCATCAAGCTCATATATTATTATATGAATGTCATGATGATATCACTTAGATCAGATGTTATCCTATGAATATCATCATTTTTCTACCTACCTCACATGAAGGTCACCACAATATCTCACAAATTATCATTTGAATGTCACCATGATATCATTGGATTAGACACACATTATCATATAAGGTAATATTTTAAGTGCTGATATGTATAGCTGAATATGATCAACTATTTATCAGTCACATACAGATAAATGTATATCTGCCAAAATCATTTTCAGATCATAATTCTATACAACAAATAATATCTTGATATTGTGGAAGACGTGTACTAGATGTGGAGCGGCCACCCGTTTGCATTACGTTGGGCCCAGTGCGTGCGCTGAGCAGTGCGCACTGGCAGTAGTACCAGTGTCAGCGCGTCGGGTGGACGCATTGGATGGACTTGGAGGAGGCCCGAGGGGGACACGACTCGGAATGGCTGCTGTTCCGGGGTGTGGGGTGTGTGAGCGTTCGAGGGAGGCCCTGCCAGTGTGCGCGGACGACGACACTGCTACCGACGAGTCGCCCACGTACTAGTAGTAGGCTCGACTGGCTGCGCCACTGTCAGCGAAACACTCGAGGTTCGTGCGCTGAATTTCTGGAACGGTGTTTTCTTCCAATTCGTTCGCGAATGCCCACTTTGTGTAAAGCCGGAAGGCCTTTCCGAGTCCTACACGTCCTGCCAGTGCTCGACCAGCGCGCTGGTTTTCAGAAGCGCGCGAGCACTAAAAACGAAGTTAAAATCACGATTCGATACAGTCATTGTGACCCTGGTGAATGCGAGCTTCTCCTTTGCGGTCCAAAGTGCTGTTATGATGTCTGTGAAATCGGTCATCGATTCCGTGATTACAGTACTTGCCCATGTGCGGGTGACATCAGTTGTTCCATCGAGATACTGGCCTAGGGAAAGGAAAAGGTGAGCGATGAACCATTGTCGACAAAGAAGTCGCATAAATAGATCTTGTTGACGATTGAGTTAGTAGAAAAGACGTCGATTTGGAGACGTACCTGATCCTTCGAGATAATAACGCAATCTTTGGGATCCGGCGAATAGTGGATGATAGCTGGCAAATGGTTAGCTCGAGATCATACTATATGAAAATAAACCTCAGCTGCGTTAGGTCCAGCGGACGAAATGGTGGTAAACGATAAACCGCGGAACAAATCGAGCTGCCTGCCAAAGATGAGGGTAGTTCTAAGCAGGGTATATGTCATTACGCACGATCTAAATTCCTCGAGTTTGTCCGATCCCTGACTCTCATTCAGGACAATGCCGTTCTGGAGCTGTTCCTCAAGCCACGCGAAGTAGCGAGCCAATGCAAGGCCATCGTGTATGTGGCATTGCCGGAAACCCTGGATCTCAGTGCTGTTTTTGATGGCTTTCATGGCTGCCACAGGTGAGGGCTCGATGACCACGTTCTCCTTTTCAATGCGTAGGTGTTGATTGTATTCAGGATGCTAGACAAACTTACCTCTCCGAGTGCATGAACAACAGCAAGATTCGACTTATCCCCAAGTAACACGTGCTAGAAATAATTAACCGGATGAATTTTTGACCCTTTATCGCAAATATATACCCGATCTTTCTTTACCAAACCGACGAGTTCTTGCAAATAAGGAAGGGCTTCGTACGGCCGAACCTGCACATCATGGTCCACCTGTGTCTTGTTCATGAATAGCATGGCTGAATCATGCTTGACGACCGCATACGCAAAGAAAACTGCCAAATTTAAACCTCCTTTAGAAGAACGACAATAATATGATTACCTGGGTTGTAATCGATGTCTGCTCTACGGAGATTGAATGTCCAAGCGACCTCGTCAAGTGATGTAATAGCTAATGCAACTGCCTTCTTCTTGACCAACTCTTGTCGTATACGGTCAAGTTTACTCCGTAAAATTTCACCTGAAAAAGGTTAGAAGAAGGGCAAAGGTGAGAGTAACGCATTCGAACCTGAGTACTTCACATTCAAGGAAGGACAGGATTTTGGGGTCGCTTGGGCCGCTCTGAGCCCCAAACAATGTCGACAAGTTTTTTTCGAGAGAGGGACCAACTCGGATTGTTCAAGAGACTTCGTGAGCGCCTGAGCATCGGCTGTTGTTCGCATGGGTTCATGTTTATGCATGACGAGGATGCGAACGACATACTGGCCAAAATCAGAGTTGGATCAATCCCAATCCTTGAACCTTACTCGAGGTTCTGCACTAGTGTTATAGATCGAAAACGTGGGACTAAATCGAGCGAGTACCTTTGAGAGGAAATCCTACCAGGTGAGAACGTCTCGTTGAACGTCAGCTTCGTGTCGTCTTGGCTACCAACATATAGTCACCTGGAAAGCCCTGCTTCATTAAAGTCCAATTCCTGCGACGTCCGACTCAGAGCACAGCCTTTAGCGTGACACACATTGCTCACTCGTCCAACTGCTGTTCCGCTTGTAGGAAGTATCGACCGTCGGTGAAGAGGAAGGCATTCTTGAGCGTGACGACAGCACATCCTGCGGATCAACGCATCAATGCCTATCTCGAATCCATCGATTCGTCTAATCACCTGCGGACCCGTTGGATCCGGTTGGATCCGGATATGTACCCTCGTCGTTTGTCGGCTTCGGAGGGATATGCGCTGAAGTCTGTCGATGAATTCAAGTTTGTTGGCACAAATACAAATACGGTGAAAAAACGAAATAAACTCACGCTCATCCTCGCTGGGAACGACGACAGCGCTCACGTCTACGTCTTGCTGCTGCATCAGCGCCCTCAGGCGGGCCAGGCGTTCGGAGGTATCCACCCGTCCTGTTCCGATCGCACCCATCTGTTCCGATCGCACCCATCGAAGCTAGTGATGAAGAAAATCTAGGGTTGTGGTACTTAGAAATGAGTGATGAAGGTGGTAGGACACGGGAAAGATATCGATGCAGGTGCACATGGAACCGGCAATATTGACTGGTACTACTACCACTGGCTCTCCGAGAACCAGAACGGAGAGTCGCGTGACATGCAATTCCCACGCCTTGCCTCATTGATCTTTGTCCTTCACGATCCCCAAAAGAGCAGCTCGGATCGTGATCAGCAAGGTCAACTGCTATGTTATTGAACAAATTTTATGGATTGCGCCTAGCAATGGTGATGGAGACTTTGATCATGAACTGATCGCGACTCGGAAACATTCGGGGAAGATTATCAGCACAATTTGCTAAAATAATGCCACCAAGTTCACAGAAGTGGCTCGTCAAGCAGGTTGCCGTCGATGGTGTTAGCAAAGTGTATTCACTCTGCGGATGGGTGGAAAGGCTTCGGTGAATTCGGCTCGTGCATTGTCCCAGAATTCGTGAACGTGCCTCAAATTGAGCAAGCCAACATTGTCTCGATATCGACAACTGGGCGCGAAGCAACTTTATTATATGTACTCTTGAACAGACGCGCGTCCCTGGTGCTTGTCAGTGAAATGGAGTACTTTGTCGACCAGGCTCAGGCACTGAGAGACTGCATTGGGTATTTGGCCGCCTCTACAGAGCGCACGATGAACACGCTTTGCAGATGAGTCGATGGACGACGCGGCAGAGGACAAGGCAGCGTCGTCACGGTCGGAGCTTGAAAAGCGGCATTTGCCCCGATCGTTCCTCCCTCGAGCCGCGGATGTCGCGCCCGATGATCGTCGAGGTCAATGTCCAACGGTCAGAACGCCTTGGCCCGATGGAAGTTGAACGTTGAAGACCCAAGTGATTTGGACTCATAAAGTCATAAAAATGCCACCTTCGTGAATGGCACGCTTGGCGGGAATCCTGGAGACCCGCCCCAAGTAGTATTCAACCTACTTACTCAGTGTGCATGTCTGGATGTAATCGCTTTTACTGTTACTCCAGACGCTTACTATACAGGTTCTGTAGGACCCGAATCCAGTTGATGTAGGCTGTGCCATTAAGACGGTGATGGGCCTATTACTACTAGTAGTAGTACCCGCCAGCATCGGTTGATTTAAGCTCACCTAATTATTGCCGCCAAGCAGAAATCAAAATCTTTCTTGTAACCCAACACGTTCCGGGCGTGCTATAACTCCAAGGGAAGACTTGAATGCTCAGACTTTTCGCACGCTTAGGCTACAACGTGTCCATCAACCTCTATTCCCCATTTGCTTGTTCTCCTATTACTTTATTAACAGATTTGTGACGGTTCTGGTAAACATAATCATGCCGTCAAGATTCTGACCGGTTAAATACAATTGACCTCCCTCAACAGTTTGTGTCTTGCTCTCTTGCCATGTCCCGGCCACCATTCCTCGTTCTCCTGCCAATCGCCCTCTCGTTGCTTGCGTTCGTGCGCCTTTTGGTTGGGTCGTGTGGATCTGGAAAACCGTTGTGATGGCAGCATGGAGGTAGTTGGCTTCCGGTTGCGGAGTGTAATGGATATCCACAGGGTATCGACGTCCGGGCACTATAAAGTATGAGTATGCTAGTTACATAGAGTTACGTAGGATCCCGCTTACCGTGGAATACAGGTGCGCCGTCAAAGTATCCGCTTGCGATATCCTAGTTATGCCCCGGTCAGCCTATGTAACATTGTAAGCGTATGGGTTATCGCACCTTCACGAGAGCAAACAAAGTGTCCGTACTGAGCGTTCTCTCGTGCGCCTCGTCGATGATCAGTGCCGAGTATCCTGCAAGATCAGATTCCGTGAAGAATTCCCTCAGAAGCATCCCGTCCGTCATGTACTTCAGCACTGTTTTGTCGCTCGTGCAATCTTCGAATTGAATGGAGTAGCCGACCTCGTATCCGACTTAAGTACCCATTTCCTCTGCAACGCGTGCGGCGACGGACATGGCGGCTACGCGACGAGGTTGCGTGCAATCAACTTTTAGACCTCCGGCGGTATAGCTAGCTTCGTGAAGATACTGGGGCAATTGTGTCGTCTTGCCGGAACCAGTCTCAGCCATGACAATGAGAACCTGGTGTTCCTTGATCGCGGCAAGGAGTTCTTCGTGATACGTATAAATCGGGAGAGACTAGCGGGTCTCTTCGATTGTTTTGCCTGGATAGCAAATGGTGAGGCCTAGATACGAAGAGAAAAATAAAGGGCATACTTCGTTGGTCGGCTTCTTCAATCTGTTTCTGGAGTAGCCTATCCTTCTCGCTCAACATACCCTCGCCCTTCAAGGTTTGGTCCATGACGAATTTGATCGTCTGGCTCTCGTCAAAGACGTACTCGTAGTTGTCGACGACCTCCCGTTTGCCCTTCGCGCCGGTCTTGAAAGTACTGTGCTTCGTCTGACTGGCCTCCCACTGCTTCTCCCTCTCCCCCGTCGTCGCCACTCGCGTCTTCTTCCTCAGCCCAAGGTCCGTCGCACACAACACCTTCGTTGGCGGTACACCACCTCCTTTACCCTTCGAAGCAGAAGACACCCCGTCGTCGTACGAATCCTCCATCATTCCCCCATCAAACGCCGTCCCGGGAGGGACCGCCAACACCTCAAAGTCCCCTGACGTCACGTCCTCCCCGACGATCTTGTTCACCCACATCGCCATCGAGATCAAGAACGACAGCTTGTCGGAAAACTTGGAAGTTAGCGCCGCAGAGACGTCTGACTTGGGCGCGATGCACCCGGTGGTGACCAAAATGTCGCTCAGACCAGAGACAATTTTGGTCGAGATCTGGTATGCAAGCTGCGCGTCGTCCAAAGGCGTCGATGGGACATGTGTACGCGTGAGTGCGCGCCAGCGACCCGCGATCGCCTGAGCTTCTGATCATGTGGTTAAGTAATTTTGGTCTGACTCCACCTCTTTTCACAACGACTCACCTTTTTCGTGTACGCTCTGGTATATCGCGTCGATGAACTGGTTATGGTTCTCTTCTCCGCCAATGATCCAAGCACAAGTGATCCAACGCAGATGATACGTCAGGCATGCCTGGAACGCGATTTGGATCGTCTTTGTGTTTCTTTGTGCCGAGGAAATGGACAATGGAGCCTCCGATCGCAACCGATGCTCGTTTGCAGGCTGCCAGTTGTTCGTCCGTCTTGGACGCTTGCGGCTTCATCTCGTGCAAAAACTGCTCCACCACCGACTCGGCCATGAATGCGGTGCTCTGCAACACTTCCGCGTTGAGCCGCTGAAGCGTGTTGGTGACCTCGACGCCGGAAAAGGCATCTGCAGTCGTGAGGAAACTCTGCGCGGCCTTGAGCTCCGAGGTTCGGTCCTCGAGCAGGTTACGAGCTGGTTGAACTCTTTCTTCAGCGCCAACGACGCTTCTCGCTCTGAACGGTTAGACACTGCTTGAGGTCGGCCACCGCTCGACTCGACTCTCTCGAACTCGAAAGCTCGCGGCGGAGAGAATTGATCTCGCGCAGGCAGTCTTCCAACTTAGGGGCGTAGCCGTCAAGCGCTTTTCTGACTTTACGTAGCTCTGTATGCGCCTGCGTTCGATCGGCATTGACTTCCTCGAGCGCTGCTTTGAACTGCTCGGTCTCCTTCCTGTGCGTCATCTTCAGCTGCTCGATCTCCGCACCGAGGTTTCCTCTGAGAGCCTCCCTGTCCTTCCGCACGCGCTCGCGGTCTGCGGTCAGGTGCTCGATCCGCTGCACATGCTCCTGCAAGCTCGCTTGCGTCGCATCGATCTCCTCCTTGTGCGTCGCGCGCGCAGCATCCAACTCGCGCCTACGCAATTCTGCCTCTGCTCCATGCAACCCCGCTGTAGTCGCCTGCTGCTGCTGCGCCAGTCGCTGAAAAATCGTCTTGAACTTTTCGGATTCTTCCTTGTGCGTTGCACGTGCAGCGTCCAGCTCCCGCTTGAGCCCGTCGACTTCGGCCTGCGACTGCACGTGCCCCAGCTTCGTTTCCTCTCGTGCAGCGTCCAGCTGCTGCACCTGCCGCTGAAACATCGTCTTCAGCTTCTTATTTTCCTCCTTGAGTGCCTCGGCCACGCTAGCCACTCCCGGATCTCTTTCACGCTCTCCGCGACGGTGCTTGTGCGATGACGACCCGTCCTTGTTACTGCTTTCTCGTCATCGCATCTCCACCACTTTACGTTCCCAGCGTCCGCGTTCGCTCTCAGCCTTGCGCTGCGCTGCGAGCGCCGCTTCAGCCTGCTGGCGAAATTTGTCCCTCTCTTCCTGCCATTGAGCGGGCGAGATTGCGAACATGGCTTGGGCGTGAGCCTGAGCCGAGGCCGAGGATAGGGCTGGGGGTGGTGCTGGTGGTGCCGGTAGAGGAGGGGCAATTTGCGCTGGAGCGGGAGATTTGGCTGGGATCGGTGAACCCATGGCCGAAGCTGAAATCGGTGCGTCACGCACCACAGGCGGGCGCGACTATACTCGAGACGCTCCAGCGTACCCTCCTCGTCCTCGTCCTCATCGTTTTCCAGGTCAACGTACATATCCTCGTCAGGCGAGGAGGGCGACCCCGTGTGTGTGACGTGCTCCCATTGCGCCTCGTTTGGCGGGGGGTATTGGAGGGGAACAGCGGTAGGATGACTGGCGGGTGGAGCGGGAGGGGGAGTGGGGTAAGGGTACGTGGCGGTCCTGGCGTTGGTGGATGTGTTGGCGGTCGAAGCGCTGGTAGACGTGGTGGCGGTGGTCGTGAGCTTGGGCGCGAGCGGCGCAGGTTTGAGCGTGCTCATTCGTTTTGGGGTCGAGGGCTTGCTGTTGGCCCAGAGACCGAACATGTTCATGTTGGACATTGTGGATTAAGATATGGTGATTGGCGATTGGGTAGCGATGATAGCGATGGTGGGGATGGAAACAGGTGGGGAGGCGGGTTGGGCCGGGGTTGTGACTCTAGAATCAGTGTACTGTATGCGCTTCCTGTAGTCGAGTGTGGCGTCTAGAAGCAAGGGCTAGACTCTTCTGCGACAGTAAAACCCGATGTTTGTTTGCGTGCTACTAGAATCGGCGGGGTGATGACGGATGGATGATAGTAGTAATCGTGCTAAGACGACGGTGTTGGAAGAGGAAGAGGAACGAAGTGCGGCTCGCCTTCAAGTTCAGGTCACCGCCATTCCCCTCTTAACCCGTCATCATCGTGGATGTCGGTCACGAACTGGTCGTCCTTAGGCTTGGCTTCTTCATATCGCTGGTACAAAACATTCTCCTTTCTTTTCTTGTCGATCTTGCCCTGTTCTGTGAAGTAGTCCTCGGGAAGTTGGTAACCCTCCCATTTGTCATTTATATTGAGGCGTTCTTCGACAAGTCGCAAAAGTTCCTTCTTCCGTTCTATATCGCGTTGTTCACGCTTTGAAACCTTCATGCCAGTGAAGAGAGCCTCGTCGTCCGCGATCTCTCTTCGCAAGAGTTCGATTTGTTGTATTTCGCGTTTCGTGAGGTACTCTTGGCGGGAATGTACACGAAGCGATGGGAGTGCGCGAGAACGAGCATACACGTCGTCGGCGAGTTGTCGACGGGCGACAGCTTCAGCAACGGCGGGACCCGATGCACGGGAGGAGCGGTCCTCGACGAGTTTCGTCTTCTCGAGGTCACGTTGGCACATACGTTCGGCGAACTCGTCCCTGGATTTCAGGTCCTCGATGCGCTCCCTCTCCTTGCGAACCTCCGTGTCCTCGATGTCCAGTTGCTCTTCATCATCTGGGGGTGTGCGAGACCGAGACCGCGATGCGAACGTATCCGTCTTATGCCGTTTCCGCGCCTTTTCATCCTCATCACTCTCCCACTCTTTACCATCGAGCTCGCGTTTGCGGAGTCGCCGTTCCTGTTTCTCTTTCCCAGCGCGCCTGCTCGATTTGTTGGCTGAGTCGACGACGTCGGGGTTTGAAGGGCCTTCGTCGAGCAGGAAACCATACTTTTTTGCTGTCATCTCGCGGGCTTCACGTTCCGCTTGTTTTCGGGCTGAGTCATCTGCGGTGGCCTTGTGCTTGAGTTTTGACTTGCGGGGGGCACATTAATAAAACTCTGCGACGAATGCATGGGCGTCGGTGGTAATTAGGAGACCGGATGCGACGAGAGAGGTGAAGAGGGCGTCGGGGGACTTTGAGGACGAGGCTGAGGATGGATGAGCGGAGATGACTCGAGCTGGACAGAATTGACGTACCTGAGGCTGCGACGAAATCGGTTATGCTTTTCTCTGCTACTAGGGCCAAAGAACTTGAATGATAATCAGCACGGAAATGTACCAGTCGTATTCGTGGACGCGTACTTCATGAGACACTTGTCGCTCGGTAAGTGATGAGCTAATCCATTATGATACTAGTACTACAGTAACATAGTATAGTATAGCTTCTCGGAGTTTCATGCCTTCGGAGTCTCATATTGAAACTCCTGGCGGTCCATCGCCGATCGCGCAAATCACGTCGCGTTTATTCTCTCGCCGCGGGCGGCGTCCTGGAGACCTGTTGTCGCTCTCGTCTTCCGAAACCATGTCGCCTCCGGAGAGGCGGATAGAACCGCTTCGTGTCATCGCGCGCCTCAGACAGCCATTCGGGGCGCTGTTATTCGCTCGCACGCGCCGGAACGTGGAGGAGTACAGGCGGGTTGCGGCAGATAGCACGATCAGAGTGCGGATTCAGGGGGACACGCCATTGAGCGAGTTTATCGACGGTGCACGGATGCTGGACGTGCTTTAAGTATGTAACTTATGGCTGGCCAGCCCGTTATATACGTTACTGTCTCAATGAGTAACCGACCGTGCTATTATAAACCTAACCGGTATGTAACTGCTACTCCAGCTCACTCCCTCTGGCATGATGCGCCTCCGGGCCATATCTTGTCTAAGTGCTTCGCGCACGTGAACCGGCCAGTGGACTTGAATGGTTGCAGATACACCACCGGCAACACATCGATATCCTCTTGATCAACGAACACGCCACATCGAGGCATTATCATGGATTGAAATGATCGAGACTAACGTCTGGTATGATGCTACAAAGCGAAAGAAAAAAAAAGAACACAGTATGGGTAAACAAGTCATCCTCGTCAGCAAATTAGTTAGGATTTTTTTCTTCCGTCTTTATTACGCGTTTGCAGTAGAATGGACGCGCGGATGATGAATGCATGAATAATTAAAAGCAAATGTGTGACGAATGAGTAATGACGTGCGGCATGCATGGTGTAGGATGCGAAAGGTAACCAGAATTCCTGGTAGATGCTGTGAGATGGTGCCATGTCGAGATCTTCACGGTGACGGCGTCGACGTTGATTCAGATTGTAATTGCACGGGCGACTGGCCCCATGGTGCAACCGTGTCGTCGAGCATGATGCCTCGTATCCGGTTGTACACCGCTTCTGGGAAGTGTCTGGAAGACGAGGCAGGTCAGGTCGACAATCCAAAAAGTGCGAACAAACGACGACGTACCGTTCCTTTAGCCGCTCCAGCAATGCAATCGCGCGTTCACGATCACCGTTGCCAAGTTCCGCGCGGAACATGGCTTCCCACGTCGAAGGCTAGAATGATGTGTTCAGTCAACACAATCCCAAAAACCACAACCAAACGCGCTCACCTCCCCATACGAAACCGAATCGGTAGACACCACAGACGTAGAACCAGACGAAGACGAATCGTGCGGGACGTGGTTACCAGGAGCGGCAACTCTGCTCGCTGGATCAGCCAAGCTCTCAAAGACCGCCCGAGCCTCCTCGATCGAACCGTCAGCTGCGTATCCCTTGATCAACAGGTTCGCAATGTAGGCTGTCATGTGTACGCCCGTCGACTGCAGCCGCGTAATATGCTGTTGTACGAGGTCCATCCGTTTGCGCGTCACGAGGGCGTTGATCAATGATTCGTAGGAGACGGCGTCCGGAAGGCACGTAGAGCCATGCTTCGAAGACGGATGCGAGGCAATCGATTCAAAAACGCTGATGGCCTTGTCAGTGTCCTTCATGACGCAACCATAAGCGTTGATCAGCGCGGCCCAGTGTGTGCCTTGGAGGCGGACCCACGGGTTCGACTCGGCGCGCTTGAAGGCCTCCTCCATGGCTGTCATGTCAACGGGTTCAATGGTTCCGTAAGCATCAATGAGGAGCTAGGGCGCGATTAGACCAGACAGACGTATGAGGGATGAACAGCTTACTTTGTACGTATGCGCAGATGGCTGAACCTTGGCCTCGGTCATCTTATATAACACCTTCTCCCTATCCGGCTTTGTATGCGTGAAGAGCTGCATCATCGTGTTGTAGGGCGGAATTCGAGGCTTGAAGTTGGGCTGACTCGTCATTTCCTCAAACAGCCGCTCGGCGGCTACCGCGTCACCAACCCTCGCACATGCAGCAACCACAGCACCATAGGTGATCGAAGAAGGGCGCAGCGACGATTTGGTCTTCATCTGTTGGAAAAGCTCCAGTTACAAAGTCCGCCTTGCGCACCTTGGCAAGCTTGGAGATGATAGTGTTGTACAGGTACACGTTGGGCTTCGTTCCAAGCATCTGACATTCCGAGAAGAGGGCCATGGCGTTTGAGGTATCGTCTGTGGTATCCTTGACACACTCGATCAACGACCCATACGCGTCAGGGGAGGGAACACCACCCGCGGCAGTTATCCGGCTTCGGTGTGCATAAGCAGCATCCATATCACCTCCGTGTGCGTAGGCGATGATCATGTTGTCTTCGATCTGGAACCATGCTTGTGATTGCCAGGTAGGGCTTTGGGCGACGAAGGGAGAGAAAAGAACCTGTTGAGCAATAGAATACACTGATTGTGCAGCGGAAAGATTGCCTGCACGTCCAAGACCATTGATTAACCTGCCAAGAGTGGCTGGATGGGGATAACGAGGCTGATCCGCAGAGATGGCCACTTGGAAGGTGTTGTAACTGTCCTTGACCGTGACTGATGGGTGGGAAGGGAACCACTGGTCGATATGTCGACTGAGCTCCCCATCAATGATGACTGGTGTCGAAGATGGAGCAAACTCGGCAGAAGGCAACGGTGGTGTGGGAGCACGAGGAACATCGTTCTTCTCATTTGTCCGCTCGGCAAACGGCATCTTGAGGCGGTTGAAAGACCATCCAAGACCATCCAAAAACTGAGAAACCTCGCGCTCTGTAAAGTTGGCGTAGAGGGCTTCTGTCACAGCAACCTGTACCTTGCTGGACACCAGCCGTAAGTCAACCTTAGCATCGCTCATGGTCTGCAACAGAGGCATCAGGCCAGTGTATGCGGCACCTGATGAAGGGGAAACTTCCAAAACGGAGGGTTTCACGGGGAGCGAGATTGCACACTGAAGAATGGTCTCCATGTCCAAACATCGAGTCTCTGGGGAGCAGACATGTATGCGTAGAGAAGAGGACGGGCAATCGAGGGTGTACAAGGTGAGCCGAGCCATGCAACAAGTGGAATCATCGACAACTATTGCTCGAGAGCAAGGGTGGATGGAGAAGTAGCCACGACAGCGTCCAAATAGCCGGACAGTATCCTCGTCATCGTCGCCTTGTACTTGGGAAGGCTCTTACCGGGCTTGATGGACAAAAGTTGGTCGATGATTCTGCGAGCATGATTGCCAATGAAGTCGACCGAACGTCTCGCTTCTTCCACTCCGCTTGTCGTCGTCACAGACCCATGTGATTTTGCTAACTCCTCCAGAAGACGGACATTCGCTTCGAGAACCATGGGAGTGTCCGAAACCCTGATGCCCAAGTTATCTTTGGGAGCACAGTCGACAAAGATGTCAAATAGCCTGTTGAGCTCTACGAGGTAAGCGCTTTTCTCGGACGAGGCTTTCACCAGAATATCTAGCATGACTTTCCAGCAGATCTGATCTGGACGGGGAGGATTCCGAGATGGCTCGTCGGTATGGCTGGACGGGGTGGGTTGTTGGAGGAGACGATCAAACCAAGACAGCGCGGTTTTGATGTCATGCTTAGGTCCGTCTGACGAAGCAGTATTGCAAAACCCGCTGATGATTGTCGTAAACGTCGACGAAGCCGGAGAGGGAGCAGAGGTTAGGTTGCCTGAACAGCGTATCAGCGCGCCAGTCGTTTTGGAGAGTGAATGAAGCATCACCTTTGTCAAGATTCCCGCTGTCCATCATGGTCTCGAGCAAACAGAGAGCACCGTCCGGTTGGCCAGCCTTTAAATAGCCCTGCATCATCTTGTTCCAGATCCTGAGCTGAATGGGGAACTGTCTTTCGACCTCGGCAACCAACCCTCGAGTGCTGAGACTTCGGAACTCTTGGAAGACCTCCTTAGCACCGGTGAGATCACCTGCGTTGACGTAGGTGGACAGGAGATAATAGAGCATGAGATCAGTGAGAGGTGGTCGAGAACGGGCCTCGAGTTGAGCATATATGCGGATGACAGCGTCGATATTTGCGTGAGCAGCACAAGAGCGAAGAAGGGCATGGAAAACACTGGCCGGCAAGTGAGCGACCAACGGACGTCCGAACGTGGTAGAATCGGATGTCTGGTGTGGGATTGCGCGGCAAGCGGTATCGAAAACGCGCATTGCAATCGCAAAATTGCGCTCGGCGAGCAGAGCTGCCCGCTGAGTCTCGTCGGCATCGGATTCCTCGCCTGAGACGTCTTCGAGGTCCCCGATAGCGGAGAGCTGGCGTCGCTTTGCACGCCAGGAGAGTACGTCTAGCGACTTTTGGACCTCGCGGTCTCTGTCTGTGAGGCCCGTGATGACGTTGATGTATGTGCCCAGGTTTGGTGTTAGGCCGCGCTGGAGGATGGCATTGTAGAGGGGCTCAAGAAGGGATACGCTGGCTGGCGAGCCAACGGACACGAGAGCGCGAAGGGTATGGTTGAAATCGAGGAGGTTAGGTTCGGAGTAGATAGCGAAGGCTCTTGGGAGGAGTCAATCAGCCAGCGAGCGTGTTGCAAGACGGTAGGTGTGTCCTTTTTGTTCAACGCGCCTTCGACTGCGAGGGAAAAAGAGGACCAAGCGTTGACTGGACGCGGTTCTTGCTCGGTCTCGCCCTGTTGATCCTTGCTAGCAGCAGCAGTGTGGCGATCACGAAGCTGCAACTGCACGGCTTGTAAGACACTCGTGGCAATATTGCGGTCACCAGCGGGGAAGGAGAGGGAATGTCGGCGTGCGAGGGTGCGGGGTGTCTTCGTTACGGTGGAACGGGAATTGACCAAGGTTACTCTGATTTTTTCCTTTTCTTCGGTGGCGCCATCCTGGACTGCAGACTGATTTGCGTGGGTGATGGCACGGCCAGCGCCCTGCGATGAAGTCAGTCGTGTGCAAGCAGCTGTAACGGAGGACACGTACGGAGTAACCCTTGTAGAATTTACCTCCGGCGTGAAACTTTGCACCGCCTGGGCCAGCACCGGCGCTGCCCCACGACGAGCCAGCACCTGCGGCAGGGCCAGACTGAAGGACATTTCTGAGTGCGCCTGCTGCACGACTTGAGTGAGCAAGTAAATTTGCGACTTTCGGGATCATCGTCACGTCGAGTCACTACGGAAGAAAAAAAACTTGGCTGTAATAAATGACCTCGGAGAAAAGTGAGCTCTAGGTCGATGCACCGTCCTCGCCTCGCCGTCGGTCCCTCGCACTCACTTTATCAGCGACACGTCGTTTGATGTCCTCGGACGAGTCGGTTCCTCTCATAGGGGAAATTCTAACGGGTCGCATCAAATCGATCGCTGGGCCAACCGGAGCGTGTCGAGATGCGGGCAACGCCTCCGGAGCAACCATCAGACAAGTAGCAGAATGGCTATAGATGGAGAGTCTGGATCACAGTTGCGAACAAAATAAACAAAATAGATGGACACAACTTAGTGAACATATTCAAGTTGAGGATTACACCGACAACGACGTCACATCTGCGAACGCTGACGTTGAAAGAAGACATCCGTCGGAGTCGTTGTCAATGTACGAGTGTGAGAAATGTCTCAAAGTGACACAACTCCGAGTCAGCGCTTTCGAAAGCTACTGCAGTACTAGTGTCACGCGTCCTCGAACAAGAATTGCCCTATGATAGAAGACTAGTCTATACCTCAGTTGGGTAATCTAAATCGTTTACATCTAGAGGCTATTGATACCAAGCCTGTCTACCCCCGATCATTCAGCACAGCGATATGAAAATCGGAATACATGTTGAGATCTTCCTCACGAGTCACGCCGGGTGATAATGGAAAAAAAAACGTCAGCGCAAACCTCTCAACTAAAGGACGGCGGGACGATATTGCTTGTAGGATTTGAGATATTGTAGGAACGGCGAGGTGACATTTTGCTATTCATGCTTGGGATAACACATTTGCGACCCTCTTCGGAAGAGCATGAGCTCAAGGATGTCAAGTATGATGATATAGAATGGTAGGGTGCCAGCAGGTCATGACCCTACGATCAGACCTCTTGTGCAAACAACACTAGTATGTAGCATGTATCTAGCTTGCTTGGTATAGCGTATTACCTTCAACTTGAAATTGACATAAGCTCTGCGAATCCGACTCGTGGAGACTTGCTGTTGAAATCAAACACGGTATAGTACTGCTGGAGCAAGATGGTCCCGATCGACCAAGATTCTAGTCGGGTTCAGCGATCAGCATGGGAAGAAGAAATGCTGCTCAGAAGAATCTCGCCAGCATATTCACGGACGCAACTCCGCTAAAGCAATCGGGCGAGTTTTTCACAACCCGTCCTTGGTTGAGGGCAGGGATCGAAAACGGCTTTCCACCAATGGTGAAAGTCACGGAGGGAAAAGACTTGCATGGGACTACAGGGAGTCAATCAAAAGTACCAAAATCGATCGAAACTCACAGGTGTAATAACCATCGGATACTTGATCCTCCGGGAAAGTACCCCAGTTTATGAATGGCTCCCCGCCAGCCGCCTTGTGCAGGGCCAAAACTCGCCGCGGATCACCAATAATGAAGTGGGCACCAGTGTCGATGATGGCGGCTACATCTGTCAGAACTGTTGCTCCGTTGACTTTGATGTTATCTATCTTCAGCTCCCAGTAAACCTGAAAGGGAAATCTAAGTATGCATTCATACCGCCTCGCGTTTGCGCTCACCGGACGTGTTACAGGAGTAAAGACGAGGGCGTTACGAATATAAAGTGCCTCGTTCGTTCCACCGACGTACAGCTCGCCTCCAGAATTGGTGAGCTTGAGTGAAAACATCGGTTGAGACAGCTTTCCTTCATTATAGAGCGTGTGAAACAGAGGGCTCTTGCCAACAAATTTTGAGTAAGACGGGAAAGCCAATCCCAATACACCATCTGGAGCAAACTCAGATACTCCCATAGATGAAGAGTATGTGGTTGCGGCACCGATGGTTTGAATGTCTGCCTATTCATCGGTCGGAAATGATGATGTTCGCAAACAGTAGAAACATACGGTAAAACCAGCAATAGTTACTGTGTCCGTGTATTGTTTACCATGGACAACCCTACCATCATGGGGGGTGTATTAAGGTCCAAGTTAGTGATCTGGGACGATGCAGCGGGATCCCAGAGATTAGGGTGGCTTCTGCAGTCTTCATCACCGGCTACGCCTGGAACAAAGAGATCGCTTGGTCGAATCAGACGAGAGAGTGCATGGTACTGATAGAAATAACTTACCTAGAAGCAGTGTTGAACTGGACTGAGGTGGGGACTAGAGTGAGTGGGTGTTACGAATGCACGTCAAAAAACTTACCAGTGAGGAGTGCCGATCGAAATGGTCCCATACCATACATCATGGTAGCTTGTCAAAGCAACACCAGCTCCGTCCCGTTTCACAGCAGAAGCATGATCATGCGGCATTCCCGTGTTCGTTTCGGAACCATCCACGCCACCTGGCCCATGGATGATCTTGCTATAAAAAGGTCTAAGAAAAAACGATGGATGAGGACATCATCGGTCAATTTACGTGTTATGTGATGTAGCATGAAATTCGCGCGCGTCATTATCAGAGCGTTTCGTGAGTGGTATGGCTATACCATCGCTTCTCCCCCTAAGGGCGGCCAGAACGAAAACAGGCATTGCGACGGCAATGGTTGTCATCACCTTGAAGAGCATCGGGTAGTGAATGTGGAGGAGTACAAATACCATCAAGTGCGTGCGCCTGACTTGAATAAATGTCCGGGTGGCAGTCTAGGAACTAACCGGATAACAATCAAACTGAGGAAGTACATTCGGATCATCGAAACAGGTATGGGTGAAGAGTTTCGCGAAAGAATTTAGACTCACAAGACGGATTCAACAGAGAGCAGTGTCAACTCTTGATGCTGCTTGTCACCGAGTTTGCTTCCAGTGCAAGCGATGGTAGAAGGGCAGCGAGTCCGTGGTGCCATCTAGACCTTGCTGTCATTAGTGCAAATTTTTGGCTATGTTAGTAGAACAGGTGGGTGTAGAACTCGTCCGTACTCACGACCACCGAAGTTGCCAGTGGGCCACGCTACCCTCCAAGGCCATTTCCCAGCTCAGCCAGACGCAGTGAGAGAAGACAAGTCTCGGATGTGCTTTGTGATTGCCTGTGGGGACTTGATCCACGACTCAACATCTCTGTGGAACGGGTTGAGGAAGGATTATCGTTGGACAGGTGGTATGTGGGAGATGTTTGTGGGCCTGCACGTGGAGGTCAGTAATAATCAACAAGGAGTAGAAAAAAGCAGGCTTGTTCGACGACTGCTGGATGATGGGAAGGTATGAGATAAGTTTCTGGTGTCTCGACGTCTTGATGGAGGTGTAGGAGAGACAACTCGAGCTCCGAAAACTTCTCTTTCGTCCTGGACGAACGTGAGCGTGGCAGGTCGAGTGGGACGATGACTAGTATACACTCATCCAGTGAGTGGGGCGAGCGAAGCTAAGTTTGTTGACCTAACCCTGTCTGATCCAACCCCACATTTCACATTCAGTCTTCAGCATATCTCAACGAACGATGGGGAACACATCGCAGCAAGAGCATGCATGCGCCCCGCGAGGGACGCACTGCACGACAAAGACGACGTGAAAATTGCGAGAGGCCGTGATATCACCGGCGGCGAGCTCAGGGGCAGGTCAGATGCATGCTAGTGGTTGTTGGGGAACTGAAGATCGCCTGGGTGTACTACCAGTCGATGGCCTTTCGAGGGGTGTTCATGTACGACGACGCTGAGCTGCCCAATGACATGCAAATGTCAACATGTTATTCTTCTTCAGTGTCATCCCCGCCGCTAGGCTGAATAGTTGGTTGGTAGTGCATTGCCTCCTTCGGAGACTTTGAGGTTTCTGACACGTTGCGCGGCTTGCTCGTTTTTTGTGAAGAGTGGGACAAGAAATTGATAATCTTTGTGCTCCTGAATAAAGGGAGTCGGGGACTGGCGCTCCCGGCGCCACTTAGTTTCGCTCGGATAGGAAACAGGTTAGTCACACTGTTTTGGGGCTCCGTTAGAAATTGCTTACGCCGTTTGTGTTTGTACTGGGTGATCTAGTATTTGCGCCACTAACCTCCTCTTATCGATCGCCATCATGTTCGCTCCGTCAACTTCATCCACATGGAAACTTACGGTGCGTTGAATAATCTGTTCGTTTTCCTGGTTCTGTGCTGACACACAGTTGAGCCCCCGGATGATGTACGCTCTGGCAAAACGTCGATCTGAAAGCTTTCCCCATGGCATCGTCCACTTTCTTTGCTTCCATCGTCCAACTCTCGGGTCCGTTCGTAAAGAGCATCGATCTGTCCGGTCAAGCGTACCTCTCACCAACTGCGTTGATCGATATGGCAGGTGGCCTTTGAGCCAATCGCAAACTACACGCAGCTGACCACGATCGCGTTGCAAGGCTGTGCCTCGCTCACAACTCAATCGCTTCGTAGTCTTCTCGTTCGCTCGCCGTTCCTGTGCAGTTTGAACGTCAAGGGGCTGAAAGCCGTCATCAACGCGACGCTGGACGTGCTTGCTCTACGCTCACATCTCACATCACTAAATATGAACAGGTGCACTAACGTTGCTGGCTTTGGTGTTTGCGCGTTTGCGAAGGCGGTCATGGCACGAGGCGCCCGCCTTGGGCTCAAGGAGCTTAGGTTATCTGGAGTCGACATGGCCAATGACGACGCGCTGGCGGCGTTGGGCAAGGCTGCGCCTCATCTCGAGGTCCTCGATCTGAGCTATTGTCCCGGTTTGCACAACACCGCTTTGGAGGCATTCGTGGCTTTCTCGGTGGACGAGAAAGGCGTCGGAGAGACTGTCTTGTTGACTTCTCGGGAGGCAGGGAGGGACCCGAGGGATTCGCGTCGATATAGGCGACGCGTGACGTCCCTCCGACATCTCTCGCTCTCCAGTTACATCATGCTTACGGACACGGTATGCTCAAACCTCGCCTATTCGGTTCATCGTCTCGAATTCCTCGAGCTCGCGGGAATAGGGTCTACGCTCATGGACAATGGTTTTGTGCGCCTCCTCCGCACCATGCCACTCATTCGGAAACTTGACATTCAAGACGGCGGAGAAGTCGCTCCGGCCCGGTCAGGCCCTAGAACATCTGACGGTGTCATGCGCGACCAATCTGACTAACCATACGTTCAAAGCGCTCATTCGCGGCTACCCGAGGCTGCGCGTTCTGCAGGCGGACAACACAACCATATCCGGTTCGGTGCTCAAGGAATTTGTGCGATTGGCCTGCGAGCGGAGCATGCGTGACGCCGAGCTGGTCGTCGTGGACTGTCAGTCGGTCGGGAAACTCGCTATCGAGGGTGTGGTGGACAACATGCGCCCCCACAAGGGGTGGCGTTCGTGGGAGGCCAGGAAGCTGGGGTATTTGGACGGAAGGGACGAGGAGGATCTTAAAGTCGGGCAGGACGAGTGTGACGAGTAGAGGGTGGTGATCAAGTCGTTTTACAGCTGGCAGACCGTCGAGACCTTAGGGATTGGAGGAGGGCGAGCAAGAAAACGAATAGCATGGATGAGCAGTTGAGCCAGCTGAAGACGTTGGCGGGCAATTGTTTGGGCGGAGGAGATGGTGGATGTTAGGTTCCTGGAGGTGATACGCTCGATCGCGATGGGTGCATGGTGATGTGAAGACGATCTTTTTAATGTGTATTTTTATCTTGAGCCGTACGCTTTAGTGTTCGTGTTATCGCAGGTCTACTAACCGTTTTACGCTTGCGAGCCTTGTGATCAGTAGGATTTTAATCTGTGGATTTCCGTAGAAAATCAATGTATAAAACGTCATGATTATGAGGTACAATTTCTTTGCTTTACATCCTCGCCTCTCGGTCTTTGCATGATGAGGCAGAACCACCACGCGAGGAATTGTCGACCGATGACGATTGCACGAGCGTAGGGACTGAGGGACCAAGATATTATCGTACCCTGTGGTACATCATTGGACGGCTCGCATAGAGTGTTCGAGAACTCACCAGAAAGGGGGGTCACTTACGCCTCGACGAAGACCGAAAATGTCGCGTACACCTTGGATAATTATTCCCTGGGTATAACTATAACTTGAACACATCGTTTCTAACGGGGCCCAGGGGTAGTGTTGCCACAGTCCGGTTAACCACAGACCAGTTCTGGTTTTATTCAGTTTGGACGGAGTTTAGTTTACATAATCTAACCAAACCCATGACAAATCAAGGTTCCGGTTTTACCCGGTTCAGTTCCAGTTCACGACTAGGTCAAACTACTTAGTGGTCCGAACCAGTTCGGAACCAGTTCGGACTGGTCTGAACCAGTCAGAAACAAAGCATACATAGATCAATGTCATACAAATGTAGATAACTTGATTGCGAATACTCCTACGACGACTCGACTCGGCCCTGCATACCACAAGTTCCACAACATAATATGATTTCCACGGATCACAATACTCGAGTCTCGAGCACTGCCGCTGCAGTGCTGCTGCGCCGCCTGCCACCCAGTATCAGCCTGCCACTGACTGAGCCCTTCCGCGAGTCTGCTTTGTAACATTGATGGTACCCGTACGACCCCCGGGGGTTTGGGCCTTTGGAAAGGTACGCTGCATCTCCCGACACTGCCTATACATCCCGTGGCCAAGAATTAATAGTTTGTATAAACAGTATTAACGAACGACTTACCTCTTGGGTGTTTTCAACATGGTCATGGTGTAATCATCCAAACGGGTTGCTTTTGCACGCCTTTTGGGTGGCACACGGCGGGCGGGACACAACACGTCGAGCGGACGGCCGGTTGCTTGCCAAGTAAATTGGTCTTCATGGGACGCCTCTTGAAGGTCCCTGAATAGCGAACGGAATTGCCCGTAGTTGGGCTTGTCGGTAAAAGATAGTGAGCGAGAATATTCTAAGAATGTCGAAAATACTTCTGGAAAGGATTGGCCAAGTTCGTCGAGAGAGACGTTCTGCTTCATCTCCAAAATGGCGCTCTTGCGAATGGGGGCCCCATCAAACCATGGTAGCGATCCACGCAACAGGTACAGTAGTAAATATGCGAGCGACTCCAAGTCGTCTCGACGACTGAGTTCCCTCCCGAGGTGGCTGTTGACGGATGCGAAGGCCGGAGTCCCAACGAACGGTAGGTTTTCATGGAATGGGATGTGGATGTGCGTGCGTGCGTCCCGATAGCGATGAGCGATACCGAAGTCGACAAGGTGTAGGGTATCCTGGGTATCATCATCTCCAACGATGACGTTGTTGGGCTTGATGTCGCCATGGATGAAATTGCGGGAGTGAACAGCTTCGAGATGGGCAAGCTGTAAGGTTGTACGGCAGAACGACCATCAATGGTCAACGTGAGAGTTTGCGAGGAAGGGGAACGTACCAATTGGTTGCCAATCCCGCATACCGTACCCAGAGAAAAGGTGTGTCCACACGCGTTGAAGACGTCTTCCAGCGATGGTCCCAAGTAATTGAGTACCAGGACATTGCGCCCAGACTCGGACCCGAACCAGACCGGCTGAGGGATTCCCGCAATGCCACGTAGCTGCAAAAGAACGCGGTATTCATGATCGATTGAGCGATTATTGGATCCTACGTCGCTCATCTTGACGACAAGTTTACGGTGGGTCTTAGTAGAGTCCGAAGCTAGAAAAACAGCTCCTGTATCGCAGGTCGTTAGCCTAACACACGGTGATTGAAAATGCTTACCAGATGCCCCAGCAGCAATTCGCTCTCCTAATTCGAGCTCATGGTTGCCACAGAAAAGAGTCATGGGGTTGGAATAAAGTACAAAGGTAGTCGTTTATGCACAAAGAGGTTAGGATGGGTTCAGTTGGTTTACACGCAAAGTTCGACAAGTTGAAAGGACACGGCGTGAGAAACAAACGAATCCGAGTCATACTGGCAATACGACAACAGATTCGATACTACTAAACGTTAGAATAAGATATATAGATCGCGTACTAATCCATCAATAGCTTCGCGAGGGCACTTTCTTCGATATCAACGTCCTCGACGAGCTTCTCGATCGCATGCCTCATGTCCTCGCCTTGAAGCCCTGTCCGATCAGCATCCAAAGGTCCTTCGGGATCGTCCATAATCTCCCACTGATCTATCGCTGGGCCCTCCGAAAAGTTCAGTCTTTCTCTCTTGTAGTGGTATTTCAGCATTTGGAGGGCTTCCATAAGGGAAGGGGTAATCCGGTTCCGCTTCTTTGTGTCAGTCTCCGAGCTGGAAGAGAAAATGCGTTCGCACGGGACTGCGGACGCCTGGATAGGCAGATAATCCATTGCGATAGAAAAAAGGATGGGATAGGTTTTACGGTTTGCCTGTATTTATTTGCTAGCATCAGTCATTCGCAATCACAATTCGGAACGAGCACGTACGTCCCAGAACTTGAGAGGGTTGTCTCCTTGCTTCGTTAACACTCCTTTGACGTACGAATTATACTCGTCCTCGACCGTACCCTGCCCTGTTTCTCGGGTATTTCTTCGACTACCCATGTCTTTGATGTGCAGTCGGGCAGCGATGGCGTCGAAGTCTTCAAGCAGTCGGGGTTGGCTCTCTGCGAACGGCTCTTGGGGTAGTCGACTATGATATTGGCGCATCTGATTTGGATAATCAGTATAAATTCGCATGGAAACGCTTGCACGTACCATGTCAAAGATAGTGTTCT